>JAQGBZ010000754.1:0-14477 GCA_034687125.1 Neelides folsomi
AGAACTCTTTACACGTTTTTGTCGTTTTTGTATTTGCTGTACTACACCGTGGGCTGGGGCTCTTACTTCTGGCTCATGGTAATTCTGCAGTTCTTACAGTCAGATTCATTTTTGTTTTCATTCCACAATTTAAAAAAATTCTTACATCAGTCTGTTTAAAAAAATATTTTATTAGAATAACATATTTCAAAAGCTTGATTTTATTAAACGAAAAATATATTTTTTAATTTTTAATTACTGATTTAAAATTGTCCAAAATCATTTTAAGTTTAATTGCATTCCTGAACCATTTAATTTTAAATGTTGTTATGTTTGGTTAGGCTCACATATCCAGTTTTTAGTTTTGGGATTGTAATAAATAATGAGAGTGCATTTAAACTCTTCAGAATCACTCCTATCTTCCCATGAGGGAAATCCTTCCATGTGAAATCCTAATAAAAATTGTTGAACTAAAATGCTTTTCTTTTCGCATGACATTTTTAAAATGTTGATAAATCTTCCATTTAAAATAAATTACCCGGTGTGTTGATAAGCCGATAATATTTTCCATTTTGATCATAAACTGAAATTAAGAACCAATAAATATAGTTAATTTAATATAAAATCATACCTTCAGTTTCTGCACTTGATTTCCCCGGATCTAACGTTTTTCTCAGACAATGATCTTCTCTAGCAACACATGAGATGTTTCCATTTGGAACAAAATTATTAAACTGAATCTCATTTTTAAATTTGTACACCCCATTTCGTATTTTTGAAATTGTCTTGTTTGCTTCAAATAAATCCAATCTACAACCAGATTTCTAGAAATACATAATAATTGATAAAATCATAATTAATAATTCAAGGTATGTTATGTACATTGTTCGATTGTGCCTTATATAATACTTATAATTCATAATTGATCCATACTTATCCAATCGATATTGTCTTTATATTATTTATAAAATAAACAAATGTTTTACATTGTAATGTCATATGTCATACACAAATGTAAAGTGAAAAAATATATTGTACAATTTGGGCCAATCTTAAGGACCAATAATAAATTATAGATATGACTTGGGTAAATGTAAATGTATGTAGTATTTATTATTAAATTAAATACCAAATAATAATATAATAAAATATCCATAATTAGTTAAGTAATAACTTTAATTTGTATGGATAATCAATAAAAATATATGAAATTCTGTTTATTCTTATTAATTTATTATACTTTAAAACTTGTAAAATTAACAATGAATTAATGTGGTAGTATGAATTTAAAAAAACTGATCAATTTTTAATTCTTAAACAACTAAAAACAATTTAATTGTAATATTTATTCTTTCGGCTTTGTGGGTTAAGAATTAAAAATAACCCAATTTGGTTTCATTACAATTATATGCTTTATTATTTATATCGTTAATTTGCAAATATTTTATCAACAAAAAGAATGAATGTCTAAATATAATTTCTTCGGTGTTATGAATTTCCTCCTTATTCTATTCTAATAATTTTTTCTATTCTTTACGGGTGGAAGTACGTCTTGGTGGATAGTAATAAAATCGATAAAATGTGAAACACCATCATCTGTTTTTGTTATGCATATACATATGTTCAATTCATATCCCGGATAATGAGTGTTGTAATAATTTGTAATAACATTGCAGTGTGAACTCAACGCAATTGAGAACGTATGGAAATCCCTGCCTCAGTCTTTAAAAGATACTCACTTTCACTAATTTAAATATTTACTGCATTTGATTTTTTGAAGTTTAATATTAGGTAATTATTACATAATAATTTTTTACATATATAGTATATTTATTTAATATTAAAGATAATAAATATCAACTATCCTTTTTGAATTTATTTTGCAGAGTTGAGTTACATACAGGAGATGAATTTGTGAAGAAGTCGAGAGGTTCTGAGTTTCCCCTTTCCGCGCAGTCCTTTTATAGGAAACCCCAACCCCTCCTTAACCATTGCAGTATGCGGAAACTGAGCTATAGGTATAATTTGTGATCCCAATGTTTATACAAGTCTTGGGTCTATATAATATATATGGTATGTTTGCAGGAAATGGTTTATAAGCTTATTCAACTTTATTGAACGTTCTGCGCAGACTTTTTACACTCAAGTAAATTCCTATTTATAGTTTCGCAAATAAGGCAATGTGGGACAGTCACATACACATTATGTTTAATGATAAAAAGCTCTTTATTTATTTATCAAATGCTGTAACATTTTTCCTGGAAAATGATTAAACCATTTCATAGTTCTATTTCATGTTGAATTTATTATTCAATGAAAATTATATAAGCTTTATAGATTACAAACATAGCATGGAATATTTGATTTAAAATTTTCTATACAAATAATGGCTCGTATATACAGTAGTACTATATAGCTGTTTTATTTACACACGTGTGAGCTTAATACTATATAATATACATAGAGTTAAATAAAATATTGGTATTTGTAAAAGATTGAAAAAATAAAGAAAAAATTCCAATGTAATTTTATGATGATTTTTAAAATGAAACCAAAAGATTAATAATATTATTGAGAATTATAAAATAAAAAAGAAATAAAGTATCCCATTTCATCATGTAAAAATTCCCTATTTTAAGTCCAATTGAACGAAATGGAAATCGAATCTTTTGTAATCCAATGCCATCACTTTTTGGTACGATGGTTAAAGTAACAATGTCTTTAGTTAATTTGTTAATATAACATGCGTTTGGGTATAAGAAAAATGAAGCAAGTTGAACTGCGGCAAAAACAAATGGATTAATTAAATATTCAAATATCGAAATAGTTTTATCTGACAACAATCGAATGCATCCAAAACCAGAACAAATGCTCATGACAGCCAAACCAGCTTTAACACCTGGTGTACCAATTTTCATACAATTGTTAAAATTGCCAAGTAAAAGAGAAATTTTTACATATTCTTTTTCAATTTGTCTGATATTGACCTTTTTGAGATTTCCAAATCGCTTCAACCTGAAATTGAAATAATTATAATTGAATAAATCTGAAAATTCTAACTATACATATATGACAATAATGACATAAAGTCATTATATTAGTATTTTGCCAAATTACCATAATTCATCTGTAATTGATTTCGTAACATAAATACAAATGATATTTGTCCATGTAAAAATAATTCCTTGAGAAGACATTGCCATAACAAGAATTGATTCAATAAAGACGCAAATGGCAAATGTAAAATTTGATTTATATTCGAATGGCACAAGTGAAAAAATCGATTGAGGACTTTCTGGAAAATAAACAAAATATCCTAACATGGCAATTCCACAACCAACGATCACCCAATGAAATAATGGGAAAATTCTTTCAAGTAAAAATGGCTTGACATCTGATATAAAATTTTAATTTTGATTAATTAAATCATAATTAAATTTCTTAATTCTAATTTTTAACTTACAATTTTTTTTCTCTAAGCATTTTTTATTCAATTTAATAAATTCATTCATAATTTGAACAAAATCTCGCCCATTCAAATAAAATGTAATTGAACTTGTGGCTACAGCAAAATAAATGCAAGTAGAAAGATTAAGAATATATCTTTGGGCTGTTTTATGAACAACGTTTGAAATTTTTGCATGAATGATTTGAGAAAACAAATAAAAGTTGTAATTTATTAGAAGCAGATTAATCAACAAACAAATGTTTTTTCTTTTCACTGATTTTGGATAAATTAATTTTCCTTTCTTTGAATCTGATTTAAATGGACACATGCAAAAAAACGAGACAAATTTCATTAATTGTATATACAACCTAATTGTTTTACTTGTTAACATAATTGAACTTTTAATTATTGCACATATTAGAAAATAAATACAAAAACACTGGTTCAATTTAATTTCTTATTCACATTTATTCGATCTTACTTATAATTCAATTTTTAACATTTGGAACAAAAGTTCGAAGTTCAAGGTATTTGCAAAGTAAAATTGACTAATACAAGCAAATACAAGTTATATAAATATTTAACATACTTATTATATAAGTAAATATTCCCCATATTGATGTTAATTTTTAATTTTTAATTTGCTAAACTTATTATTGATTCACTTGTATATTAACAATAATATGAAAATAAATACTCATCAAGAATGTATGTGAAATCATTTCAATAATTATCTTATATATATATATATATATCTTATATCTTATATCTTATAATTATCTTATATATATATATATTATTATTATTATTATTAATTGATAGGAAAGGAAGTTAACAAATAATTCGGCAATTGAATATTTATAATTATATTGTCTTTTAGACTAAATAATACTAAATAACCATACAAATAAATAGTAAGGAAACTAAAATTATTATTATTTTTATACAAACAGTTTATTAGAAAAATTAATCAATTATTGTTTCTTATTGATTTGCTTAACTAATTTGAAATGATCCTTTGTTTACGAGGTGTGCCATAAGCATCTTTCTTTTTTACTTAGACAACCATATAAAATAGAAAGATACTTATTGCACACACTGTAAATGTACATACATGAATGTGAACGGATAATTGTTGAAAGTTGAAAAAGTCTCATACTCTAAAAACTGTAATAGCGTTCTATTTGCCATAGTATTTCACAAATGGCCCGCATTCTATTCCGACTAAAAGCTATTGAAGGAGCTTATCATTATTTTTATATACATTATTTATACATAGGTATCCGCGTTGTATTAAAGACCCGCGCTCTATTTAAAAAATCTATAGGAACATCCACGTTTTACTATATGTCGCGTTTTATTAGAGGTCGCGCGTTCTAATGCAGGTTAAACTATGTAAAAAGATGAAAAATAAATTATGTTTAAAATGAAACTAACAGATTAATAATATTGTTGAGAATAACAAAATAATAAAGAGCCAACGTATCCCATTTCATCATATAAAAGTTCCCAATTTTAAGCCCAATAGACCGAAATGGAAATCGAATCTTTTGTAATTCAACCCCTTCACTTTTTGGTACAATTGTAAAACTTACAATATCTTTAGTTAATTTATAAATATAACATGCATTTGGATATAAGAAAAATGAAGCGAGTTGAACTGCCAGAAAAACAATTGGATTAATTAAAAATTCAATTATCCCAATAGTTTGATCTGACAACAATCGAATGGAACCAAAACCAGAGCAAATGCTCATAGCAAGAAAACCAGTTTTTACTCCCGGAGTACAAATTTTCATGCATTTGTTAAAATTTCCGAGTAAGAGAGAAATCTTTACGTATTCTCTTTCAATTTCTCTAATGTTGACATTCTTTGGATTTCCAAATCTCTTCAACCTAATTATAAAATAATAATATTTTAAAAAATAATTATTTTATTCTAACTATAATAAAAATTACCATAATTCAACTATAATTGATTTCGTAACATAAATGCAAATGATGTTTGTCCATGTAAAAATAATTGCTTGTGAAGACATTATCATAAGAATAACTGATTCAATGAAGATGCAAATTCCAAATCTGATATTTGATTTATATTCAAAAGTCACAAGCGAATAAATGGATGTCGGACTTTCTGGAAAATAAATAAAATATCCCAACATGGCAATTCCAAAACCCAAAATTAACCAATGAAATAATGTAAATATTCTTTCAAGTAAAAATGGTTTGTCATCTGAAATATGTTTAAATTGTTAATTGGTTTTGATCAATTAAACCAATTTTAATTAGTTTTGATCAATTACATAAATCAACTTTAATGAATATAATCAGATTTAATAAATAATCAATTTTAATGAATATTACATTACGTTTTTGTATTTCTAAACATTTTTTATTCAAGTTAATAAACTCATTCATAATTTGAACAAATTCCCGCCCATTTAAATAAAACGTGATTGAACTTGTGGCAACAGAGAAAAAAATACATGCGGAAAGATAAAGAATATATTTTTGTGCCGTCTTATGGACAATTTTTGAAACTTTTGTTTCGATCACACGAGAAAATAAATAAAAATTGTAATAAATTATAATAAAATTAAGCAATAAAAAAATCCTCTTTCTTTTCACTGATTCTGGATAAAATAATTTTCCTTTCTTTGTATCTGATTTAAATGGGCACATATAAAAAATCGAGGCAACTTTGACTATTCGAATAAACATTTTAATAGTTTTACTTGTTAGCATAATTATATTATTAAATACTTGTTTAAATATTATTTAAACAAATACAAAAAGATTACTTTCTTATTTTAATTTTTTACTATTTGAACAAAAGATAATAAATAAGCTTTTCGATATTTACCATACTACACAATCTTATTTACGAATGTACTATAAATACTCAATACACACATTACATGTATCATGCAGGCAATTATCCTCATATTGATGTTAAATATTGTTTTATTTGCTAAACTTAGGGAATGTTCATAAATGAGCTTACGCCTATAAGTGGGGTGGGAGTATGCCTAACTGTTACAAAGTGTTACAATAGGGCGGAGGGGGGTCGGATTGCCATCTAATCAATCTAATTACATGTCGCAAGAAATAGGGCGCTATCTAATGAAATGGCGCTTATCTCTCGTTGGGTATCGGGCATCGGGTAAACGGGAGTTTCCAAAAAAAGTGTAAGCGCGTTTATGGACAATCATTTATATGTATTAATATTGATTCTGTTGAATATTAACGAGATAAAAATATACACCGTTCAATAAAATTTCTAATTATTTAAAAAATAATCTTGATGAAAATAGATAGGAGGATATTTACTTTTTGGTACAATTGTCAAGCTTACAATATCTCTAGTTAATTTATAAATATAACATGCATTTGGATATAAGAAAAATGCAGCGAGTTGAACTGCCAAAAAATAAATGGATTAATTAAATATTCAAATATCCCAATTGTATGATCTGAAAACAATCGAATGGATCCAAATCCAAAATAAATGCTCGTAGCAGCCAAAGCAGAAAGATTAAGAATATATTCTTGGGCCGTTTTATGAACAACGTTTGAAACTTTTGTTTCGATCACACGAGAAAATAAATAAAAATTGTAATAAATTATAGTCAAATTAAACAATCCTCTAAGAAAATCCTCTTTCTATTCACAGATTCAGGATAAAATAATTTTCCTTTCTTTGAATCCAATTTAAAAGGACATACAAAAAAACGAGACAATTTTTATTAATCGAATATACAATTTAATAGTTTTATTTGTTAACATATTTGAACAGAAAATTGACGAATCCTACACTTGGAATTTTCGTTAGCCAGGATGATTGGTATATATTAGTTATTAAATGTAAATGAAGAAATTGGGAGATTCAGAATAAGTCATTGGAACTTTATAAAGGAAAGTATTTTGTAAGGTGTGACAATTTGGGAGAATAGGAGGAAGGAAACATATTAGAGAATAATCGGATCGGAGGAGGATTTCTTGGTCGCTCAGTCCGTCTAAGATTGTTGGCACACCGCTCCTTAAATTCATATTTACAAGGTTCTTATATCTTATATGACGCACTTTGACATACGCATAGAACGTTCGGTTGGCACCGAAGACGGTTTTTCACTAATTCTGTGGGTCATTTGCATCATTAGAAATGGAACGTGCACAACAATACACTTAATATGTACATGATATAATAATAATCCTATATTGTAGATAAATATTTTTTATATTTACTAAATTTATGGATTCTGTTATTGAATATTTACAACATAAAAATAAATACTCTTAACGAATGTATAAAATCACTTCGGGAATTATCCCAGATAAATATAGTGATTGTATGACGATTATGTCCCATTTAATAATAGGTAATAACTTATATAAGCATAAAAGAATTTATAACATTTCATCAATATGAAGGTTAAAGGTAATTAATAATTCTGTAATTGAATACTAATATATATTTATAATAAGTATAATCTTTTATACTAAATAATACTAAATACGTAATAAAAAAATAGTATAATTTTATATTTTATTAGAAAGGCTAATCAATTAATGTTCCTTATTTATTTCTTATTGTTTAAAGAATTTGAATTTTTTTATCCTTTTTTAAATCTGGATGATGATTGTTAAGAAACTCTCAAACTTATATAGAATAAAAAACTTAATTTTGATGTTTAAAATGACACTAACAGATTGATTATATTATTAAGAATGACAAAATAATAAAGAGCTAAAGTATCCCATTTCATCATGTAAAAATTCCCGATTTTCAGTCCAATTGACCGAAAGGGAAATCGAATCTTTTGTAATCCAACTCCATCACTTTTTGGTACAATTGTCAAGCTCACAATATCTTTAGTCAATTTATAAATATAACACGCATTTGGATACAAGAAAAACGTGCAAAGAAAAGCCGCAATAAAAACACAAGGATTAATTAAGTATTCAAATATTCCTATAGATTTATCCGAAACCAATCGAATACATCCAAATCCAGAGCAAATGATCATCCCAGCCAATCCTGCTTTAACACCCGGAGTGCAAATTTTCATACAACTTGTAAAATTGGCGAGAATTAGAGAAATTTTTGTGTATTCTTTTTCAATTTGTCTCATGTTCACTTTCATTGGATTCCCAAATCGTTTGAACCTTTAATAAAAAATACTAAATGTTTAAAATGAACTAAAAATTCTTTTTACTGAATTTTTAAAATTACCATAATTCTTCAGCAATTGATTTTGTTACATAAATGGAAACGATATTTGTCCATGTAAAGATTATTCCGTGACAAAACATTGCAATAACAATAATTAAATCAAAAAAGAGACAAATGGCAAATGCAAAATTAGTTTTATATTTAATTGGAACAACAGAAAAAATGGACAGAGAACTTTCGGGGAATAAAATAAAATATAAAATCATCGCAATTCCAACACCCAAAACGGCCCAATGAAATATTGGAAAAATTCTTTCAAGCAAAAATGGTTTAACATCTAAAATAAAATTTAAATAAATCATGGAAAATTTATTTAACTATTCATATATGTACATTTTTTATAATAATAATTTAAATTAAATATTAAGACTATTTATTTAAAAGTTGATCTTAAATTACCTTTTTTCTTATCTAACAATTTTTTATTCAAATTAATGAATTCGTTCATAATTAGAACAAATTCTCGTCCGTTTAAATATAACGTAATTGAATTTGTTGCCACTGATAAATAAATGCATGTTGCAAGATTATGGATAAACTTTTCAGAAGTTTTTTGAATATAATTTGAAACGTTTGTATGAACCACACGGAAAAATAAGTAAAATGTGTAATTTAATATAATTATATTAAAAACAAAACAAAGGTTTTCTCTTTTCGATGATTCTGGATAAAATAATTTCCCCTCTTTGACATCCGAATTAAAAGGACACATACGAAAAAAAGAAACCATTTTAACAAGTTTAATATATAATTTTATAGTATAACTCGTTAACATAACTGATTTTTTAAATTATCTGAAATTTTATATTTATTAATTTATTATGTACACGATTTAATTTAAACCTTTTAACTTTCACTTTATTCTTTAATGTCATTAGAATAAAAGAAATTTTAATATTTTTTTCTTTTAAAACTTATTTACACTGTAAATGTCAACAATAAATATTTAAAACAATGTAAATAAGTATATCACATGTAAATATTAAAATTTAGGTATAGCAAATATAGTAAAATATTGTGTACCAAATGTATTGATTTTTAATCTGCATCCAATGAATAAACATCTTAAACAAGGAAATTAATTACTTCAAATAAATATGTTACTATAGTACCAGGTATATGAATATGTCAAAACTTGTATTTAACTAATATTTAAATTACAATTATTGTATGTATACAATATATTTATATTCCATTTATCAAAGTAAATAAGCTAATATTTTAGCTTATTTACTGCTTTGGCCAACCGCTACCTGTTACCCTGATCATTTAAAGTTCTATCTGTGAATGAAACTGAATAATTAATAGGTATATGAACTGCATAACCCATAGCCTCAAAGTCCATTTGCATATATGATGCCCATTCATCTGACATTATAATGAAGCCTAGGGCGATTCGCTGTTGGATACATGCTTCTAACGTAGGGCTGTTAACTATGACCTCACAAACCTCACGGCAATAATTGAACCAATCTGAAGCTGTATGCTCACCCATTTTAAACCATTGCCTAATCAACTTCTGTGGAATCTGTTCAACCCAACTAATGAGCTAAAACAAAGCTGTTCTAATAGAAAGCCTAGTATGAGCAAACCATGTTCCCGTATACGCGCTAAGCTTTTCCCTACAACTAGGACAATACCAGCGATAATCACAATTTCTACTTGGTTCTAGCTTTTTCCTCATCACCGTGCCAGCTTCTGGACATCATCATCAGGAACATAATCCTGATTAGGAAGAATGCATGGACACCTAACCGATGTTTGCAATAATCCTAAGGAATATGCCAATTGAAGAGCCAAATCCTCATCAGGAACTTTTAATCCTAGATCAAACGGATTAAAATTCTCAAACACGTAGTCCGCGAATGTTTTCGGACCAAAAACCTCCATACCTCACTTCCCTCACCCACCACTGACTTTTTAAAGCTTAATTAAAGCTTAAATGCCCAAATTAAAGCAATTTAAACACAGAGAATAAAATTAAAGCACCTTACCTTTAACTCAAATCTCCAATAATGCTACATTTAAAAAAACTCTAGGAAAATCGAGTGCACGGGTAATAGACTGCATGCACAAAGTGAGGAAAGTGAGAAACCCATTTTTGTATTTGTTGTACTACTTTGTAACATTTGACGTGGCCCCATCATCGACAAGTGAACCGAAATTCCCAACATTGACCTTCGAGTGAATATCCAACGATTAAGAATTTTGAATTTAATTATTGGAGGTATTTCAAGTGCGATATTATCAGCAATTCACCATTAACATAATAAATAAGTTATATGCTTTTACTTAATTACAGCTTATAAATTGCACATAATTATTATTATTATTTTCAGATGAATTCGCTGGTTTTGATAATGAATTGATGATCAAAGAGAAAATACTTCCGTAAGTAAAATCGAACCAAGATAAAAAATCAAATCATTTCCAAACTATATTGTAACAATTTGATTTACATTAGAATACATACAATAATGGTTATTTACGATGTTGATGATTAAAAGATTGGTATTTTTATATTTTAGTGTTAATTTCGTCGACTCCTGTCCTAAAAACCGAAGATGAGGAATTTATATTACCCGATGAATAAAAATGTCCTCGATGCAGTAAAGAATTTCCCAATCCAAAGTATTTCGAAGCTCATTCAAAAATCTGCAAAATGAAAATCATCGTTGAACCACAAACAAAAATTCGAAAGAAAAGTAATGTCGTTAAACATCAATTAACTGCTAATTCTTCCAAGGTAGAAGAACTGAAATTTAAATGTACTCATTGTGTAAAATCCTTTGCAAATCGGAGTAATTTAACCCGACATGTTAGGATTCAACATTTAAAGAGAAATTCAATTAAATGTCCCGAATGTGATAAATCATTTAGTAATAACCAGAATCTTAAAATGCACCTAGTTGTTCACACAGACAATAAACCATTTAAGTGTCAAATCTGCCAAGCCAAATTTGTTACTAAACGTCGTATAGATAGACATAATCTTAATGGGCTCACTTTGTAAGAAAGCCAAATTTCGAAAAGGAAGTTAAAACCAAATCGACTGTGAAAACGATTAACAAATACAATCGATGCCAGAGTTTTTAATCGGCCAAATGATATAATGAATCATGTTTGCATGATTCACAAACAGGTGTTGTTATAAAATACAAACATGTACCAGAAGGAGAATTTCAATGTCTAAAATGCGAAAAAAGGTTTTAGTGCAAAAAAGAATTTGTTTACGCATAAGAGAAGTCATTCGGAAAATGTTTCAGAAAAATCAAAAATTAAATGTGAAATTTGTCTTAAATGTTTTCTACGAGATCAGTTAAAACGTCATATGAGAATTCACTCGACAGAATCGAAATTCAAATGCAATTTTTGTTTCAAGTCATTCAAAACTGAACAGTATTTATACAGGCATATTCTCTATTTACATTCCAATTTTAAACCGTTTAAATGTTCAATTTGTGAATTTAATTATTCGTCTCATTTAAGTTTGTTTGCACTTAAGTTGTGGTAACTGTGATGTAAAATAACTAAGTAAGTTTGACTATCTTTTTTAACTGAACTTGTCAGTTTAATTTGAAAATATAAAATTTTGATTTGGTTGAGTTTTGGAGACGTTCAAAATTGTCTTTTGATTGCTGGTTAGACCTTGCGATGAATTTGCGCAACTTTCAAAATTACTCCTTTAATTAAATTGAGAATTAACTCTGTCAATTTGACAGAATAAAATAAAAGTGAAGACTGTCTTGACCTCTTGACCAATTACAAATAGAAAAATAATTTAAATTATGAATTCCCCAATTAAAGTTTGCAAAAAGAGAAAATTTCCC
This sequence comes from Neelides folsomi, assembly GCA_034687125.1. Classification (NCBI taxonomy): domain Eukaryota; kingdom Metazoa; phylum Arthropoda; class Collembola; order Neelipleona; family Neelidae; genus Neelides; species Neelides folsomi. Next base: position 12,494 of record JAQGBZ010000754.1, read on the forward strand.
AAAGACGTTAAATTCTTTCAAAGATCCGATGATTTATTTGAATGCCCAACCTGGAATTGTTCCCAACTCTTTAAAACTGAAATGTTATTTAAAAGTCATTTAAAGACATTTATTATAAATTACAATTAAGAGAATCTACATGTAGTGTATTAATTATTAATATAAATTCATAAGTATTAAAACAAAATAGACTATTTTGGATTTAAAAATTTAAATTTAATGTAAAATGAATTTGAAAATATTTTATATTTCTGTTTTCAGGAAGAAATAGTTCAAATGACGGAAATGCTGTGAAAGAATTTCTGATTGTGCCTGTGGATAGTTCATTAACATTAGCAAATTATAAATGTAAACATTGTTCTAAATATTTTCCAAGAAAATGGAAGTTATCCAATCACATTAAAGATGTTCATTCACTTGATCAATACGAATGTAATTTTTGTCACTCGATCTATAAAATTAAAAGAAATCTCAAGTATCATTTTAGATCCGGTTCCTGTCCAAAAACAAATAAAAAACTTGAAGTTGAAGATGGTAAAGGTATAGAACAAATATTTGATGAAGTTAAAGTCAATGAAACTAAATTTGATGAAATTAATGTTAGTGAAATTAAAATTAATGAAGTTAAAGCCAACACATGGTCAGAGTTTGATTGTCAATATTGTGACTTAAAATTGTTAAATGAATATGATTTAAACCAGCATGATCAGAAATGTTCAAAAAAAATTATATATCTTTCCATTTTTAAAAAAGCTAATGATGGTGTAAATCTCCAAAATAAATCTCGAAAACTTTTAAATAATGATTCCGATTTAATCATTCATTGTGAAGATTGTAAGGAATCGTTTATGAAAAGTTACCAATATCAACACAACACAAATTGCGATCCTCCTTTTGTTTGCCCAATTTGTAAATCGGAGTTTGAAGAGAAAAACCTCATGGCGAGTCATTACATCTGTTCACATCCAAAAGAGAAAATTCATCAAAATAAAAGACGATTTGAATCAAAGACGAAATGGAAGTCGAGAGGGAAAATCAAATTGGGAAATATATTTAATATTTCAATGTGACTTTTAAAATTATTGATTGATTGGGATTTTATAATAAATACATTTTTTATTCTTAATTGATTCAAATGATTCTGATTTCCACTGTGACCATCTTTGTTCAAAACGACGAAACGATTCGAATTCGAAGAATTCGGAAAATACATGTGATAAAAACTAATATTTGTTTTACTCTTTCTTAATTATAATGATAATTTTGCTTTTATGTAAATTAAGATATTATATGTAAATAAAAATCCCTAATTTCCCTAAATTGTAATTTGATTTATTTCATTGTAATTGTAAGTTTGTTTGTGCTAGAATTTGCAATAATTTGCAAAATACGCATTTCATTATTATTAATAAAGTTACAATATCTTGTAATTTCCGAAATTTGGATTATTTAAGTATAACAATAGCGTAAAGTTCCAATAAGAGTGTCAATGTTATTCAATGTAAATTCATGTTTAATAAATATTTTATTGTAAAATGCCTTTACTCTAATTGACCAATGTCTTAGCTTATTGAGTTCTTAATGTGAAATTAATTATATTATAAAATCATACATTTCAATTTTCTTAATAAAGCTAGCAAATTACATCTAAATTTTTATCATTATTTTAAATAAAACTTCACATTTTAGTTAACTTGCTCCATATAATTGTTGCTACGTTGTTAGTAGTTACATATTGATTAAACGGGTAATAAATACAGTTTTGTTATTTCATTTCAATCTTTATTTTCTAAACTATTTTCACTAAACGAGGTGCCAATTCCTGTTCTCCCAGACAAAGCTGAGTTTGGAGAATGAATTTTTTAATTGTTACTCGTTCCTCCTTTAGCAACTTGGTAAATCTTTAACCTCAACTATTATAATTAAAAGATTATGGTGCTTGCTTGAATGGAAAATAGACCTCTTTCAAATCAATTAAAAACTT
>JAQGBZ010000755.1:0-14467 GCA_034687125.1 Neelides folsomi
TTTTATTTTGGGCGTTTCTAGAGATTTTAAAAAATGATTCATTAATTTAAATTATCGTAATCAAGTTACCAATGCTCGTAGGACAAATAATGGGGGATACATAATGCGACAACTACTTTGTTCATCAATCGTTGTGAACTTCATTTTCATTTTCAAAACTACAATAGACACTGATACATGTAATAAGTATTTAGTTATACTATATGGAGAACACTTAATACCTAAATAAAAACCTAATAATAAACACGAATGAAATAATTAGAAATTTATAATTATCATTTTATTTTAAAAATCAAAAACAATTTTGACTGTAATTTTAAAAAAGTAATTGGGCATTTAAACTTAAAATTCATAAATATTCCAATTATCGCCCAAATCCCAACTTATTATCTGCGGTGCTAATGAAGGGAACTAATTTGATCGGTGATGGAATAGACTCAGGCGAGTAGGTGGATTTAATTATAGGGACATTAAACTGAACTGTCGATTTGGTTCCTCCAATGTTCACCCGTGAGTTCTGATCCGCATTTTTGAGCTTTGAATTCAAATCCACCATTCCCGTCTCGTCTTTGTATCTCTTTGTGTGGATGAGTGTGGAGGTGGCTTGCACAAGACGTTCGTATCTTGAAGGGGCGGCGGGAGCGTGGGCGTGATAATCTTTTGTCACCAACGAGAGGAAACTGGCCATGAACATCTCTGTGGGTAAACATGGGTCAAGGGCTTGGATCAACAGTGGATCGTGTTTCACAGCATTTTGGAAGTCTTTGTAAGTAAATACTCCGCCGTTGTCTCGATCCTAATAAATATATAAAATATACCATGACCATGCATTGGATATTACATTCAAAAAAGTAACTAGTTACTTATTACTTATTACATTTATTAAAAATAAAATCAATTACAGTTGCCGTTACATTTGAAAATGTAATATATTACTTATTACAGTTACTGTAATAAATATGGTTTGATTATTGTTTATTGAAACCTATTCATCAGAAAAATGTGAGTTAAGGGACACATTTTCAACGACTTATCCAATGTCCATGTGATCAGCGAAAGTTTTCCTAAGCTTTGGGGAATATTGGATTTTGTTCATCGTAGAATCATAAATGGAAGAACTCATCTCGGAGGATTTGGATTTTTAAAATGATACGCGTGAATGAAAATATCAAGAATTTTAAATTCAAATTAAATTCAAACTAAAATTATCCTAACCTATAATTAAAATTATTTCAGTTTTCCTTTTCCTACTTTATTTATTTAATCTTATTTGGTAACCTTCTTGTAATTATTCAATTTCAATGTAAATTAGCCAATTACTATTGGACATTGGTTTTAATCTTTAATGTTAGTTAGATATTTTTATAAAAATGTATTAATATTCAGCAACTATATTGTTAAATACACTTAATTAATATGCCACTTTATTTCCCAATTTAACCACAACCACTTTAAATTTCTGATAGGAAAAATATACATAAATAGAATACACTAGTGATATTGAAAAGTTGTGAAGTAATCTAAACAAATAAATGATAATCGATTAGCTCAAGCTCTTTAAATGTATATTAACTTTAAGGATTCTCATCAGAGTAAAATAAATTGAATTTTAAAATGAGTTCTCTGAAGCTGGTTCTTGTTTTATTTGTTTTCTGCCATAGTGCATATGGTGGAGATTACGATTACGGAGATGTGATCAGCAAATCTCTTTTGTTTTATGAAGCCCAAAGAACTGGAAAACTTCCAGCTAATAACAGAAGTAATTGAAATACATTTGTATATATCAATAACATCAAATCTTCCCATTAGATGAGATTGGATATTTATGAAATATATAGTAAAATAACAAATTCATGACAAGCTATACTGCGATACATGTACTATATATACAAAATTTAAGTAATTTGGATTTTTATAAATATTAGTATCATGGAGAGGGGATTCAATGATGAACGACCGTGGAGATTCTGGAGAGGATTTAACTGGTGGTTATTTTGATGGTTAGAAACATTTGATTTAATTTTATAAAATATAAAATACTAATAATATTAATATTAACAAAATTTAATCATGAAATTACTCTCATAATTCACAATTAAAGTAAAAACTCTATGATATAAATAAACATTTTCAGCTGGAGATTTTGTGAAATTTGGATTTCCATTTGCTTCTGCAATGACAATGATGGCATGGGGAATTGTCGAATACGAAGAAGGATTTAGATCCTCTGGTCAATTGCAATACGCACTGGATGCTCTCAAATGGGGAACGGATTACATGATAAAAGTATGAAGCCTATTCATTTTGTATTTTAATCAAGTAGTTGAATTAAAAAATAGATTAAGGGGAATGGTTGGTAGTATTGTCTTTTTCAATCAACTGTTCATATGCCAGTCGAATTATTAACAAATATTCTAAAATGCTCATGTAGTTTAATATTAAAATGAACATAAATTGACAATTTTCCTCCAAGAGCATTTTTAAACATTTTTAATAATTAATAATTCATTATGGATCCTTGGACACGTGAAATGGAATAACACAATAATTAAAGACTCAATTATTGACTAAATTTTGTTAATTATTTCAATATATAATTAACAGTGAGCTAAATCAATCTTCAATCTCGGAAATGTTTTTCAATAGTTAATTTCCTATTTAATGAGTGTATAAACTCTATATAAATAATTCCTTAAATCACTAGAAAAAGATACCTAAAGACAAGCTCATTCTCAAGGTTTGTAAGTCCTTACTGATCAATTAAGCAACATTTAAGTAAAAATTATTCGGAAATGTGTTAAAGGACGAGTAAACGAAGAAAAAATGTAGGTGAAGTTTTTAGATTAGTTTATTGTAAATGCCTCAAAAAGTTAATTTTCTTTAACATTACATCGTCGGACATTAGCCTTAAGCTTACCATTAGTCAGACGTAATTAAAAATTAGCTTTAAATTACTTAAATTGGTTTCTAACATTGGTTATGTATTTGTAATTAAGGCCCATCCATCAGCCAACGCTTTGTATGTACAAGTAGGAAATGGTGTAGAAGATCATGCTTATTGGGGAAGACCTGAAGATTGGACTAAACAGCGCCCAACTTTGAAATGCACACCTGATAAACCGGGTTTAAATTCATTTATTTAATTGTTCAAAACAAAATGTTTGTTAAATGACAATTTGGTCTTATTTTAATTATTTAAAGGTTCTGAAGTGGCGGGTGAAACTTCTGCAGCTCTTGCAGCCGCTTCAATCATTTTCCGAAGAAACAACAACACCAGCTATGCCAACACCCTTCTCGCCCATTCTGAACAACTGTACAATTTTGCTAATAACCACAGAGGAACTTATAGCGACTCCTTCCCAGAAATTGCAGAATATTACAAATCATGGTCAGGATATGGAGATGAACTCGCCTGGGCCGCCGCCTGGTTATATAAAGCGACAGGAACCGGGAGTTATCTGACAGCAGTGAACACTCATTGGAACAATTTTGGCCTTGGTTCTCGTCCAGTTGAGCAATCTTGGGATAACAAACAAGCAGGGATGCAAATCCTCATGTCGACATTATCACCTGACACGAAATTTAAAAATGCCGCTACTTTGTTCTGCAATTGGGTTGCGAATTTGTGTCCAAGGACGCCAAAAGGACTCGTTTTCATCAGTGAATGGGGATCTTTGAGACATACAGCAAATGCTGTTTTTGCATGCATGGTGGCAAGCCCTGATTATCACAATTTAGCCAAACAACAAATTGATTACATGCTTGGAGATGCAGGAAGGTAATTTTAATTAATAATTACTATAATTAGTGTAATTAATTATCACTCTTATTTTTAGTGAAGTAAAATGGAATTAATAATTAGAATTTAATTTCAGATCTTATGTTGTTGGGTTTGGAAATAATCCCCCACAACGGCCACATCATGCTTCAAGGTAAAATTGAGAAAAATTGATTGGAAATGAATTTATGAGTTTTATTTTAGCTCTTGTCGTCCTGCACCTGCTATTTGTGATTGGAGCGATTTTTCTAAACCTGAGCCAAACTACCATACTTTGCATGGAGCTCTTGTTGGTGGACCGGATAGAAATGATCAATATGTTGATGATAGACAGGATTATGTCAAAAATGAAGTTACGTTGGATTACAATGCAGGATTTCAATCTGCTTTGGCTGGACTTAAAGTCGTTTTTGGTTAAATATTGTATTTATTTGGAATGGAAAATTAATATTTTTAATAATGTAGTTAGCCAATGATAACATGATAAGAAAAATTAAAGGAATCGCAAAGAATATTTTACTTTTCACAAAATCTTTTCTTTCATACAAAATTAGTTTATATATATATATATATAGAGAGAGAGAGAGAGAGAGAGAGAGAGAGAGAGAGAGACTTATTAAAAATAATATGCATAATCAATAATCACAATAATGAGCGGTAGCACCAAATACTTGAATACACATAATACGTATTCCATAATCATTTAGTAAAGTAAATTAAAAATTCTAATATGCCTATTATACGATATGATAAGGAATTCTTACTATTAAGCTTACATGTTAGTTAACCAAATGATACTTAGTTATCTACTCTATGTAGTAAAGGGAAGTTTTTAGTTGGAGTCTACTTGTCATTGAATAACATGAGATGTGAAGGTTATTTGGTTATTTTACTTACCATTAATCTCACAAATTACATAAGAATTGATGTATCACCTTTATACCAAGTAAAGTATGAACATTAATTGAAATCATTCATTTAACTCAGGCTGTGCCTTTATCATACTCATGACATTTTGCTAAAATTACTTTTGTGTTTTTATTCTTAGTACATTGAACTTAAATATATTCCCTACAAATAAAATTCAAAATGGACATTGAAGCGTTAACAAAAGACATAAAAAGAACTTTACAATCATTGGAACTCAATGGAAAAATTGAGGGACAAGTTGAAAACGTGGAAATTTCCCATTCGGAACTTAAAGGTACATATTCAAAATTAAATAATTACGAACTAATGTTATTGTACTGTAATTAGGAAATTAATAACTTTAATTACAAATTCTATATAAATTGAAGGAGAACACATGGCTTCGTCATGTTATGCGGTAACAGTAAAAATGAGCAAAGATAACAAAGGAATAAATCCAATTGAGATTTTTTATAAAGCTGAACCTTTAAACCCACAACTAAAAGCTTCACTCTTGAAAATGAATTTTTTTGAAAAAGAGTCAAATTTCTTTGTTCATTATTTAAATGACCTAAAACAATTTTGTATTGAAAAATCTGGGTAAGAATTGTAAGCACTTTTGTAAGACTATATACTGTCCAGTTTAGAATGCTTTGACTTTTACTGAGTTTTACGTCAAAAGACGTAAGATGTATTGTAGTGATGTTGTATGCGTTGTAAACTTACTAAGTCTTGCGCATTATAGCAAAAGGTCAAAACCATTTCTAAACTCTAAATAAGTTATACTTTTAAAATAAACTTTTAATTAGTTATGTAATAATTCAATTTGGATTTAAAAAATATATAATTGAATATAATTTCTTAATGGTTTAATTTTATATGTATGGTACAATAGGTTTGAAAGCCTCAGCGCAATATTCCCTCATGTATATTATGCCGATAAAAATTGTATTTACATGGAGAATTTAACTAAAAAGAATTATGTCATGATGAAAAAAGAAGAAAAACAATCCTTGCCACATGCCGAGTTAGTAAAATAATGTATATTCAATAACTATAAATTTTTAAATTCAAAAAATTCTAATATATTTCATTGACTTGGAAAATAATGTTATACAGAATGGCGCTGAAAACAATTGCAAAAATTCATGGAGCATCATATGCCTTTATTTCTAAAATTGGACTCGAAAAATTCAAAACCAAATATCCTTTCATAAAAGAAACAATGATGGTTGAAGGGGAAAAGGAAAAGATTGGAGGTTTTTTTGAAAAGCCAATTTCCGCTGTAATTCAGATGTTAAAGGTTGGATCTTAGATTCGTTAGATTGACACATTTAATATAATAAAATAATTAGGTATTATTGTTTGGCTCAATTAAATTAATAGAATTCGAAAGACTTGAATAACCAGAAAGCTTATGAAAAAATTGCAAAATACGATGGAAAAGTTTTTGAGACAATGTGCGCTGAAATTGCATCGGATCCAATATTTTTTACTCTCAATCACGGTGAAGATTAAAATACAATTTAAACGTCTTTTATTTTATAATTAAATAAATTAGATAAGTGATAATTTATATTTTTATTCAAAGGTGGACTCTGGATCAACAACATGATGTTTTATGAAGAAAATGGAATTCCATTGAATGTTAAGATTTTTGATATGCAGGTGCGCGTGCATTATAATTTATCAAAAAATTTTATTTTGAAAGTTATGATATATTTTTATGTTTGCAGACCATCCGACTTGGTTCGCCTAATTTGGATGTTAGTTATTTCTTGTTCACAAGTGTTAAGGACGACATTAGAAGAAATCATAAGGATCATTTATTTACGACATATTTTCATTCCTTGAAAGAAGAAGTTGAATTATTTGGAGGCAAATTTGATTTTACCTTTGAAGTGAGATTTTTATAATTTAAATGTTTTACATAAATACAAATAAATAACTTTTAGAAAATTAATTGTAAAATTAATTATTAATTTTTAGGAGTATTTCAAAGATTATTGCTCAAAATCGATGCAAGGTAAAATTTTTATTAGGCCATATATCAACATTACATTATTATTAAGATACATATAATTTAGGATTTTTCCTTGGAATTATGGGAGAGGTGGCAATGCACGCGTTAAATTCAATGGACATCGATAAAGGAAATGTGTTGGATGATTTTCCCACTCTTGTAGTACAATGGATGGAAAGGAACCCAAAAGACTCGGAAAAAGCATGTAAAATTATTTCGGCTATAATTGAAGAATTTGACTCATTTCATCCGTTATAAAAATCATTATAGTAAATATTTTCTTTTTAACTTCAAATACTAAAAATAATTTTACATAAATTATAAATCAATAACAATAAAAATTGAAGCACTCAAAAAGTATTTGAATGTTATTTTTTTAATTTCTCATTTAATCTTCTAATTTAGACAAGCTATTTTTCTTACATATTACATACAATTTTATATTATGAATAAGACCAACTGGGTACATATATGAAAATATAGTTAGTTAATATACATTTAGTTAGTAAAAATATACATCACATAATCAATATAAGCAAATTATTGAAATGTACTCTATATATAATTTACATAGTGATGTGATGTGATAACAGATCTTCACATGTTTTCATATTTCAAATCATATCTTACAATAATGAAAATATCTATAATTTTATTATGTTCATATACTGACTGACAATGAGTAGACAGTAGATTGTTGAGAATGGTATACCTATGTATGTATGCATGTACAAATACAAATTTAAACCTTAACGTAATAAAAGGATGCTTATATTATGTTATATTAATACTTTGGTTGAAGTTTGAAGTCAACTTGTCATTGAATCACATGAATTGTGAAAGTTATCTCAAGGATTATATTTAGCCATTAAAAATAATTTCATTTCACTTTTAGGCTTCGACATAAACCTAACATTGTTGGAATTCTTTTTTGTTTAATTATAAATTACATTAGGGTGAAATTAAATATTTTTCTCTGAAAATTCAAAATGGACATTGAAGCGCTAACAAAAGATATTCGAGGAACTTTACAATCACTCGTACTCAATGGAAAAATCGAAGGGAACATTGAAAATGTGGAAATTTTCAATCCTGATATTAAAGGTACTTGAAATTAATACTATTTAATGTTTTATTATTAATTAGTTAATGTTATTAATATTAGAATATGTTATGGATAAAAATCTTTATTAATTATCATTATATATATTATTAAAGGAGAACATTTGGCTTCGTCTTGTTATGCTGTAACGGTAAAGTTGAGCAAAGACAAGAAAGAAATTGATCCAATTGAGATTTTCTATAAGGCGGAACCTTTAAACCCACAACTAAAAGCTGCACTTTTGACAATGAATATTTTTGAAAAGGAATCAAATTTTTTTGTTCATTTTTTAAATGAACTAAAACAATTTTGTATTGAAAAAGCCGGGTAAGTATCGTATTTAAAACATTTTTGTAATAAATTTTAATATGAAATCAATATTTTTAAATATTATTTATTTTTTGTGGTGTAGATTTGAAAACATCAGCCAAATATTCCCTCATGTGTATTATGGAGATATAAATTGCATTTACTTTGAGAATTTGAGTAAAAAGAATTATGTCATGATGAATAAAGAAGAAAAGCAATCCTTGGAACATGCAGAGTAAATAAAAAATTTAAAAGATTCATTTAATAGTTTTTCAAATTATAATTTCCTCTTCCTTTGAATCTAATAATGAATTATAGAATGGCCCTGAAAGCAATTTCAAAACTTCATGGAGCTTCATATGCCTTTATTTCCCAAATTGGACTTGAACAATTCAAAGCCAAATATCCTCTCATAAAAGAACCAATGGCGGTTGAAGCGGAAAGGGAAATTATGAAAGGTTTTTTCGAAAAGCCGATATCCGCTATAATTCAATTGTTAAAGGTTCTCATGAGACATTTACTATATAAAATATTTTTATGATTTTATGATACATACATAGGTACTCGTATTATAGGTACTCTATAAAAAATTATGCCTCATTCGAATTAATTCTTATTAATAGAACTCTAACGACTTGGGAAATCAGAAAGCTTATGAAAAAATTGTGAAATATGATGGAAAAGTTATTGAGACAATATGCGCTGAAATTACTTCAGATCCAATATTTTTTACACTCAATCACGGTGAAGATTAACAATAAAATAATTAATAGCACATTTAAATTTTAATATAAGAATAAATAAAATCTATTTAGGTATTAATTATTCACATATTTTAAAGGTGACCTTTGGAACAACAATATGATGTTCCATGAGAATAATGGAACTCCATTGAATATTAAAATTTTTGATATGCAGGTGCGCTATAAAATATAATTGTAAATCTTAATGTAGTCTAATATTGCTACAAAATAATTATTATTGGTGTTTTCAGACCGTCCGACTTGGTTCCCCCAATTTGGACGTTGGTTATTTCCTTTTCACAAGTGTTAAAGGCGACATTAGAAGAAATCATAAGGATCATTTACTTACAACATATTTTAATTCCCTGAAAGAAGAAGTTGAACTATTTGGAGGCAAATTTGATTTTACGTTTGACGTGAGTTTTTTTTAAATAAATACCTACATACATAATACGGCTAGGAAATGTTAGTCCATAATACCTTTAAATATATTAAACAAATAGCATTTCGATACAAATGTTATCTTTTCAATTTATAAACTATAACTTACAGGAATTCTTGAAAGATTATTGCTCCAAATCAATGCACGGTAATATATTACAGAAAGTTAAACATTTTTTTTAATTACTCATTAATGTTATTGTTATGCAATATGTGTTTTTATTGTTAAAATATTATTATGACAATTTAGGATTTTTCACTGGAATTATGGGAGAGGTGGCAATGCACGCGTTAAATTCAATGGACATCGATAAAGGAAATGTGTTGGATGATTTTCCCACTCTTGTAGTACAATGGATGGAAAGGAACCCAAAAGACTCGGAAAAAGCATGTAAAATTATTTCGGCTATAATTGAAGAATTTGACTCATTTCATCCGTTATAAAAATCATTATAGTAAATATGTATGTATTTATAATATGCAATATGTACATTATGTAATACTTACTAACACACTGTCCAATATTCCGTTCACAAGTTTAATTGAATAAAACGGTATAAGGGCATATGTTATTGTTATAACAACAATTTCTACATAATTGTTAATTGGCAATCAACATTTATTTAAAGGGTTTACTCTCTTGACATTATTAAAATAGTCATTGCGTTGTTCAAAATGCATGAAATGTATATAGTACTAGTTTCGATGCCAACAGGGTAGAAGATTCCAACTTTAAAAACTAATGGTTGAAGTGATTTTGTGTATTTTTTCTCATATTTTGTTAATTTAAATTGACCATGAGTGCAAATTTTCCTTGAAGCCAAAATCATTTTTTGGCAGAATTTTAATAAAAGTCCACAAGCATAAAATAAAATAATGTTAAAAGTGGGCCAAGGAATATATTCTTTTGCATATAAAGAAGGATTTGTTTGAAATAAATCAAAATAACGCACAGCTGCAAACAATACAACAGTATGGAGAATAATTACACCATTTACTGTGATAAGGAATGTCCAATAGCATATTCGATTGAACTCGATAAACAAAATATTGAGTTGGCGATAAATTTTGAATATATTTTTATTATTTTTAAATCTCAAAGGGTTATTAAAAATTTCTTTCAACCAATTATAGGCGCTTCTAAGAAAAATAATGCTAATAAATGAACCTAACATGCCCTGTGAAAAGTATTGAAGGCCAATTAGGTAAAACGGGATGCAAAAAATTATTTCAATTAAAAAACTATCAATATTAAAATAATTTTTAAAATGGTTATAAAAATAAATTCTCCATATATCAGTTTCACGTAAAAAAAATGAAAACACAGTCAAAACAAAAATTTGATAAAATATTGTGAAATGACAGAATATGAGAAAGTTATTTAATTTTCTTTTCTTTTCTTCTAAATTAATTTCAGCAATTGACATATATTTTCCTAAAAAATTTCATCCTTATGATATTAGTATTATTATTACCTAATAATACGTGCTAGATTTTTTTTAAATTTCTTACTTTGATGTTCAATATCAAAACGAATCATTGCGTGTACAAAATTTGCCAAGTCATCTAAAATGAAATGTTGTGCAATAAAAATCAATGTTGGAAATGTTGCGCCAATTATATAACTTCCATTGAGTATAAAACTTAGAACTCCGTTTCTTTTAACGAATTCCCCATCCAAATAATCTAATATGAATTGAGGAAAGGAAATGCTAATGAAAAGAAACGTTGCACTGGCCGAGAAAAACTCTATCGTAAAAAATCGCCATTTTTTTCTTTCTCTATTTGTATTTTCAGTTAATAAAGAAAATGAAAATATTTTGAACGTTTTGTAGATCAATTTTATATTCTCCTTTGAGTACATTTGAGCTTTCTGAAAATTTATAATCTGGCTGGACTGTGAATCAAGTTAAAGAAAAAAACAGCAGTCTGGAACTCAAGAATAAATGTAAACTTACTCATGTAAAAATCGTTCCTGTTCTCACCAAAATCGAACTTGCCGAATCTCATAAAAATCGGACTAAACTTACAAAACACGACGATAATAACAACATAACAAATGAAAACAACTCATCTGATATACCGAAAATCGATATAGTACACACTGAAAGTGCACCGACTAATGCTGAATTATCTTTAACCACGATTGAAAAGAGAATTATTTGCTGCGGTTCAATCTCTTGCTAATGAAATTCAGGAAATGAGAGCTAGTAGTGCTTTGTTGTTTGATTAGGCTATAAATTGTATAACATACCTAAAAACTTGTATATTATGTAAACTAGAATTAAATATCCAAAATAACTTGCCGAATTAACCACTAATAATCTTACGATCTTTAATAATGGATTGTTTCACATTGAATTATATGAAAACTTGAATTACATACTATGTACTTTTCTTACTAATAGTTATTTTAACAATTGAAATAACTAGCCTTTTCATATGCATATGAAATGGATTGTGAATTACGACGTTTTTTGATCAGATTTAATATTTATTAAAATTCTAAAGTTTGATTAGGTAGGTTAAGTAATTTATTAATTTATTAATTGGATTTATGCCAAGATAGGAAAAAAATGTAAACTAATTTACTAGATATTAATCAGCCCTTAAAATAATTAATTCGCTGTGCATTATACAATTACAGTATATTAAGATAAGTACATAAGACTATTCACATTACCTACATAATCTTAATCAATCGATGATATACGTAATAATACGAGATTAATTCAAAATGTGTTTATAAATTCCATTAAAAATATGATAGTGGCCATAGCATAAAGAAATATTAAAAATGTAAAACAACTACCAAATGAATGAAGAACCAAAACAATTTCATTATATTTCAATCCCTTTTCCCCAATTTTTTGATTTGGTATGACACTTTGAGGCAAATTCATTGAATCATAAACAATTATATTAAAATACGATTTATAATTATTCAATTTATCATATTCATTATTAAGATGATGCCAAAAATTTGAAATCCCAGATTCGCTCAAACCATAAATCACACCAGTAAAAAAATCTTCCATTATATTTTTTCGAATAAACCAAGGGATCATTTTAACGAATCTTGTATCAGAAATGGAATTTTTTATGACAAAAATATCTGAAAATAACCCAAGAAGGTTTTCCAAATGATATAATGTTTCTTCGTTGTCAATGACAATAAAATCATTCGGAATTTCTTCATGAAACCATTTTTTTAATTTTGATCTTGAATCCAATACAAATTCAAGTAAACATTTTTTTCTTTCTTTATTGACATAAATAAATTTAGTCGAGCTTTGAAGGTCTCGCATTTCCTTTGAAAGGGGTTGTGGTAAATTTGCAATTGCATATTTGAACGATGAATTTACAACTCGATTGTTATAAGAATAATCACTATTATTTACCTACCCATTTCGAACTAAAATCCCACCAGTAGTAATGAGCAAATAATTGAAATTTAACAAATCTTCAAAAGTTGTTGGTAATTTAGGAGGGAATTCCGTTGTTAGAAATGAAAACAAGGCACCTTTGTACATTCCACTTAAGACCATACCAAGCAGTAACCAAGAACCGAAATTTAAAATAATCCCATTCATTATTTTGGGGATTTTTGCCAATTGTTTAAATTTACTTTGCTCGATGAGAATAACAAGAATTAAAATATTAACATGTTTCAATTCTTTAATAATATTCCAGGTTTTACCATTAAATACAATAAAGGCGATGGTAGAAATGGAACAAATAAATAAAGGGGAAAGAAAAGTAAAAATCCAAGATTGGTAATCAAACGGTTGAAATAAAATTAACCAATTTAAACCATTTTTGTTGACGATTGATAAAAATGAAAAGTAATTATTTTCAATTCCAATGGGACAAAAAATATATTTAAGTTTTCCCTTGGACTCTAAGATTTCCATCATACTTGGTGAATAAACAGTTAAATGGTGAATCTTTCCAATTGGATTTGAAAGATCAGATTGTTTTAATGTAAAATTGTATTTTTTTGCCATTTCAAATAATCCGCAAATTTTCTCAACAAATATGATATTTCCATAACAAAATTTAGATAAATTTATAGAATATGAATGTGTTGTAAAAACTGGTGCCAATTTTAAATCATGATTCCTTTCTTTAATTAATCGTTTCAATTTATTTAATTTGAAATTTTCTTTTAAAGGAAAAAGATTTACTAATATACCGGAACAAAAAATATTCAATACTGAAGGTTCAACATTACCTTTAACAAACATTAGGATCGAATTGGTATTGAATTCAAAATTTTCCAATCGATTAGAAAAAACAGAATCTTTTGCTCATTCCTCAGTATTATAAAGATAAGGAGATAAATAAAATATTGTAGTACAATGTAAATGTTTTAATTGATAAACTGCCGAAGGACCAAATGTGGTAGGGTTTGAAATTGTTTTAGAGTCATTTGAATTAAATAAATGATTAGTTCCGAAACTATTTATTATAAGAGTAATTTCAAAATTTATAAAATAATGGAGATAGGAATTTGATAAAAAGGAACCTTGTTCATTGTTTTCCCATTCGCCCACTAAAAAATTTGCACACTCATGAAAAATTTGAAAATTTGTGGATGATTTTTAAAATGTGTATCTATCATATTCCAAATTTAATAATCTATCAACATTAAATAAGTAAATTAATAATAATTGAAAATAAAATGTAAAAATAAAATTCATTATTTTAATAAGTTAGTCAAAATATCAATTTTTAATTAATTATTGCAATTTACAACATTACTGTCTTTAACTGTCACGATCATTTTAAATAAAATTTCATAACAGATTTTATTTTTTATTGACAATAAAATTAAGATGCTTAAACCTACTGGATACCAATGTAAAGTAAATAGAACCTATAGCTTATAGACTTACTAGATATATATTTTATAAATAAAACTTAAAAATCATTAAAATATGCAATTCCTTTTCTACGTTATCGATTCAATAAAAATATTTGTTGGTCGTTTGTCATATTCAAGTATCAACTTTTTTTATTTAATCAAACATTAAAATTACAGTTACAGTACAGCGTTATTGCCTCTGCTGAACCCTGCTCTGGACCCAACAGACCTACATGGTTTACAATGTAGTTGATTAAACGTTTCAGGGATTGTCACATTAAGGTTGACGATGGCC
>JAQGBZ010000756.1:0-14424 GCA_034687125.1 Neelides folsomi
TTCATTAAGTTTAAATATACAAGTTCGACTGTGAACATAATTATATTAATAGTAACCGGTCTCGAATAGTAGCCGGGTCAGGAAAGGCATAATTTAAATAGTAGCCCGGGCTACTAATCGAATAAATTCGGTAGTTTGTATTCTGCGCGCAGGGTTGGTTGCTCATAAACTTTCATGCCTTTTCATCATACTTTTTATCCCCATTCCCTTCTGCATTACACAACATTTTTAATTTTGTCCATTTAAATATATAATAAAAATTTAAAGAATTTATACCAATAAATTCCAAAACGTGTTGATACACATGATGGAACGATTTTCTCGTTTCATCACGCTTCGTTGCGAGTCTTTTGCTCGCAGAAGCATACGCCGATCACCACGTCGAGGAAGAAAGAAGAACCGCCGAAGAAAAACGCTAAAAAGACGAAGACGAAGGGGCTGAAGAAGGACGAGAAGACTATGGAGCAGATCACCCGGGAAAGGACGAGAGAAGGAACCGAAGATAGAAGCGGACTTGGGAACTCAACCGATCAATTGATAAGTAAAGTGGATTTAAAATCTATTAAATTATTAAAATCTAGTTAATCAAATTCTAGTCACTCCTAGTCATTAGGTTGGTTAGACTGAAACACCCTGGGCTAACATGAAAACTTTCTAAGTTTATTTCGAAGACCTTACTTCGAAACCTAACCTAAATATTGTGAAAAATAACAGAATACAGTCTTCGACTTACTTCGAAAAATCTTCGAAAATTTTCATGGTTAGCCCAGGAGCCTTCAGTCGAACCCATTAGGTATTGTAGTATTAAATATTTTAATAATTGAATTAGTGACTCATTAAGTTAGTTTATAAAATATTTCATTCATTATTATGTATTAATCTCATCTAATTAAACTGATATTCGTAGTCATTTATTTATTATTCTAGTCAATTACTATTATTAATAATATATTACTATTAAGTTAAGTAATTTATTTAATAAGTGTCTTGGTCATTAATATAGTCTTAATAATTATTAGGTAATTAATTAAATTAGAAGTATTAGAGTAGTTTATTTAATTAATATTAATACCTATTATGAAATTATTCATTATTAATACGTATATTGTTGATTTATTGTATATTGTATAAATTTGTATTTATTTTATAGGGAAATGAAACTGAAGATCTGAAATGCTGGGTTGGAGTTTTACTTGATGAGGAATGCCAAGAAAGATTTCCAGAAGAATTGAAGACTCTCATTGGATAAGTGTTTATCCTCTCATAAATTTCATTTAAGTTCATTTATTGAACCTAAAGATGTTAAAAATAAGGTAGGGCATGTATGTAGGCAGAATTTACACGAGTTTGGTACATTTCCTCGTAGTAGAAAATCAGGTTTATGTGAAAGTTTAGGTTTGCCAAATAAGAAGAAAGCAAATTACTGCCTCTTTATATTTTTCACATTTTAGGGGGAAAACTTAAGAATTTTACCAGGATCTATGATTTGCAATTCATGTATTACCCTTATTAAATCTGAGATTGATCTTCCAAAATCACAAGATTTATTAAGGATCATGAATAAAGTTGGAGAATTGGTAGGATTAGGAAAAGTTAAAAGTATTAACGATAAAAAGCAAAATATTGTTAATACATTAGAAGTGACTTGGAAATTACTTGAACTTTTAAATTGTTCAGAATATCCAATTGTAAGTTTAGATTTCAACCAATTGGTTCGAGATTCCTTAGATTTTCATAATTTTAAATCTAATATTAGGCTGAATCTTGACAATACAACTTCTAAGTATTGTAAATGGGGTCCAGTTCACGTGGTCCATATAGGACAAAGGAAGAGTTTAATTGCAGCTATAGGCATGCTGAATTAGGTGCTCAATTAACCAGCCAGACTAATTTAAAATTAGTCAAACAACCAAATCCTTCTCAAAAATTTATCTGTTATTTATTCAGATTTTAAGCTAGATTTTCCTCAAATTAAAATCGGACAATCAGTTTTTAGCAGTTTACGTCCTAAATGGTGAAAATTTGCTAGTCATGCATCTGCTCAAAATGTTTGCGTGTACATGGTAATTTGGATTTAATTCTGCATTCTCTTGGTCGCTCAAAAGAAATGCGAAAAGAATTAATTTCATGCCTTGTTTGCAATATAGACAATCCAGAGTATTTGTTAGGAAACTGCAATCTTTGTTCAACTCATAATATTATTAGTTTTCTTGCATTTAATAACGAATTTCTTAATTCGCCAAAGTTATCATATCCTCATTTAACCCACATTGATTATTTTAGTGACGGCTATGCTGATCAATATAAAATTTTTCAAATCTTTCTCACCATTTTGCTGATTATGGATTGACAGCATCATGAAATTTTTTGCCACCTCTCACGGGAAAGGTGCAGTTGATGGTGTCACTGGGGCTTTAAAATACGCAACCAGTTTCCTAGAGATTGTTAAATTTGAGCTAAACCTATTTTCCAAATTAAAATTATGGGAATTGCTATCTATTTCAGTTTGAGAAACCCAAAAAACCTTGATTTTTGAGTCGTTGAGAAATCGTTCATTTGGAAATTGAAAAACTGAAAGGGAGTCAAAATATGGTTTGAAAATGAAGACCTCAAACTTTGTTTTCATGGAACGAGATGCCGATGAAATTATTCGGATAAATCAAATTAAATCTCATTATGAAAATGTAATCAAAAAGGAAGAGGAACTATTTAAAAAGTTTTCTAGAGATTTCAAAAAAATCAAAATTGATTTTGAAAAATTAACGAATATTGGAAATCTCTTAATTCAGGAAAGTATCGAAAATAAGGTAAAAATCTTAATAGACAAACTGAGCATAAATGTTTATGAAGTAAAAATCCAGAATTTAAACGATGTTTTCAGCTTTTGGCTATTGGACAAATGGGCTTTTTGGCTTGATTCCGTAGGAACTCAATTTGAAGGCAAATTGAATAGCAACCATCTGGGCAGTCAACTTAAACAATTGTTAGCCAAAGCAAATTATGTTTATTCTTTAGATCAAAACAGTTACAAAGAAGATAGAAGAAAGGCAAAGAAATACAAACGGCTTACTTTCAATGAGTATAAAATCAAGAAATACACGGATTTGGTTACAGGTGTGGCCCATTTGACCAAAATAGGAAAATACTACATTCACCATGAAAAGTCTTTAGAAGTTTTTAATTGTTTTGATAAAATTGGGAAGAATGAAAATTTACATTCAGGTCCATCCCAATACTACAAAGCTATGAACATATTAAAGAAAACTTGACAAACAAGCTGGCTTACGGCAATTCAATAAAATAATTCATAAGGCGAGAAAATATTTAATCGAAGAAGTGAGGCAAACAAGTTATGGGGCAATTATTCATGATTGCCAAAGTGCTATTGAGAGCAAAGGATTTATAAAAATCAACGGATATGAAGAACAAAAAGGGAAAATAATTAAAATTCTTCACCTTTTTGTAAATTCAATTGAAACATTAAATGGGAATAACAACATAACTTCTCAAGAATTTATCGGACCTTATTGTGATGCAGAAATTGCCGAAGCGCTCTACAATCATTTTATCAAAAAAGACATATTGCTTGGAATGACCATTGAAAGAAATCATGATCAAGAGATGATTTTACAAATTTCAAATGAATTCGGTTGTAATTTAGAAGTTGTTAATAACTGCTTGAATAAATTATATGGAAAAGAATTAAAATCAGAAGAAATGAAAATGTTGAAAGGAGATTTAAACATTCCTTGTAGGTCCAAATTTTGGAAAATTTTGAAAAATCATGGAATTATTGAAAATGAAGTAGTGATGGCCATAATAAGAAAAGAACATCACGATTTTTAAAGAAATATTGAGACTTCAGTAAATTCAATTCAAAATGGCAATTTTCCTATTTCTTTATACGAAGAAGATACGATTAATTGCGAAAATATCATAACAAAAGAATCTGTGATGAAAAGTCAAAAACTTATGGAATTGAAAAAAAGAGGAATGATAGTTTTTGAAAAAACTGGTTTTATCAACAATCAAAAATTAAAAAACTTTAAATTTGAAATGTTCGACGCTGTCGACCAATTAGCGTTTACCTCAATAACAAGTATAACAGGATGAATCCAAAGAAATTTTCAACCTCCTAACTAATTTCAATTGCATAGATCAAAACGGAGTCATATATATTCGGAATATCACAACGGAGACCAAGTGGGCCAGCATTCGCCTCACTTACTTTTAAAATCTTCAGAGGATAACCATTTATTCAGTCGAAAACCATCAGTTAACACAGGATTAGACAGAAGGGTTAATGACATAATGAAAAAATGGCTTGAGTACAAGTTTGAGAAAAACGATAAAGTTTCAATTGCAGAGGAAATTAGACCAATATATAATATTCTAAATCCTCAACAAGAAATTGCAACATACAAACTGTTAAAATTCAAAGTTAATGGTAAACTAGCCTCAGAAGGTCAATTGAAGAATGTTGGAATTTCAATGTTTGGAAAAACCGAACCTGTGAATTTAATTAGAATCCCCAAACCGCCTTCGAATAACTTTAACTTAATAATTATTTGAACATTTTTTGTAAATGATTAATTCCTATAATCTAATTTTTATATGTATATAAATCATTTAATTTCAATTTATTCAATTCTAAAAAATTTATGGATTTTAGATTTAAGATATAAAAATAGTTATACTAATTGCATCTTAAATAATTATTTAAATATTAATTCTAATTTTTATAATTTTTAACAAAATATATATAGGGGAAATTTTTAATAATAACAATATTATATAACATTACATTAGTAATACTTCACTCTTTTCATTACGTTACTTTATATGGTGACTTTTCAAATTTTTAATATTTGAAAGTAAAAATTATCTATTACCTAATTATGTATGTCTTTAAATCGTTAGTTTTATAATATAGAAATCTAAACTTAAATACGTTAAAATATAAACTTACTTAAGTTACTAGCTATTATCTATTGTAACTTGTAACTATAAAAGAATTTTAACAATTAAATTTTTCAATAAAATAATATTAAATCGAAATATAAAAATCTTTCAATTATTTTCCAAACAGTAAGTTATTTATTACTACTTTTATTTGTATTCTTAATATATTTAATTTAAAAAAAATTTTATAGAGAAAATCTTTGATTTAATATATATGAGTTTCTTATTTTAAAAATTTAGAATTTTTAAAAAATATCAATTTTTATTATAAAAATTGCATAAAAGTTACATTATTAGGATCAAAGCATAATTAGCAGTAATTGCGCATAACGTTAAATTTTAGATTAAAAATTATACATATATGTTTTATGACATGTGGAATAAAAATTTAAAATTATGAACATATAAAATTTCTGGGGTATTTATTTGAAGTTATCATAATTATAATATAAATGTTCATTACTAACAAATTTTTAGAAGTTAGAATTACAGGAGTATAAGAAAAAAATTACAAAAACATTTTGATTAAACAATTGCACATGCATATATGCATCTAAATTAGAGAGTAAGAAACCGGTTAACTTGTTATCTGTGCCTAAAAAACCGAACCGAAACCGTCCGTTTTCAGACGGTTAACCACGGGTTTTTGAAATTTTACCTATTTATTAAGCAAAACATGAGAATTATAATAGAAAATATTTATAAACTTATCAATCTTTAATATATTTAATTGTAAGAGCTTTAAATTTTGTTTTCTCTATATAATTTTTCTAATTTATGCTATATTTTAATAGATAAATATCATTTTTGCTTAATTAGCCTTAAAATTAGAATTTGTTAATGTATTGTTATATCTTTTAATTTATCTTTAAAAATCATTTATATACATAGATTAGTTTATAGTTGAATATACAAGATTTGAAAATTTAAGATATAATATGCAATAATAATTTTATTGGTAATTGCTTATTTAATTAAATTAACTGAACTATGAAGACTATAAATAATTTTTGTAAATTTACCTAAAAATATTTCAGTAATATTTCAATAATCGCTCCCGAGGCTCCACATTTCGCTCCATAAGCTCCATGGTGCTCCAGTTTTTGTTCCACAAAAGTCCATGGAGCTTCATTTTTACAACATTACCATTATTAGGTTATTGCATTTACAGACATATTATATAGGTAACCACATCTTTATATTTTACATTAAAATGTCTACTAAACGTTAGGTATTTAAATTTTATTACAATGATATTTTATGTTAAAAAATATATTTTTAAAATCTAATCATTTAAAACTTTATATGTATGCATATGAAGGTTAGGTTAGGTTTGAGAGCGGATTCAATGTAAAATATCCTATCCCTAGTATAAAGCTAATCCCTAAAGGATTCTAAAAGTCCAATTCCTATATGAAATGAAGTCCAAAGACAAATTGGAGTTGCAACTATGCACATATCATGGGGCGAAAAGAGCTATTGAGTTTTTAGAGGGCTTGAGTCTTTGAGTTTGGGTTATTTGGTTGTCTTTGTCATTTGATTTATTAATCGATTATAATGTTATATTGTAAGCAATTGAGTAAAGAGTATATGGTTGTTTATGGTAGAATATTAACATATATGGTAGAATAATGGCAATTCAACCTATTTTCAGTGTTATACGATTCATATATTTCGAAATATAATCTGTGAATCTTAGTAATCTAATTTCTAACCTATATTTAAAAGATCCGAAGCATTTGAATAAATCTAAGGATCTTTTAATTCTTTTATTGCCGTCTCGTGGATTAGTTTATATCACAGTTCGAGTGATAAATAATTAAAGGTACCTATATATAAAATATTAAATGATATATGACCTACTTTATCGAATATATTTCATTCAGTATTCATTATTTCATATTTTAATTTATTTTTAATTGTGACTATTAAATGTCTATTTCAAGATTTATAGCTAATTTCTATCAATAATTCTAGATAAAGGCTAAAAATTTGAGCAACCAATTAGCAAATGCAATTATCCTTATGTGCATCATAACATATTTCATATGATAGGGATATAGATTTAAGAATTATTACTTAGAAATCAATTATATTTCCGTCTTTGTGATCGCTTTAACCAAAAAATAAATTTATATTTCTTATAACACAATTCTGTGTTTTCCTCCTCAAATAAAAACATTTAGGTTATTAAAAAAATTGGAAATGTACCACTATTTCTCGCATTTTAATTACATCGTTAGAGTTAGAGAGAATAAATTGCAGGAAAATATTTTGAAATCCCAAATAAAAAATAATAAATTACTATTTCCATTTATTTGATTCTTTAATTGAGATTTAATGATTTTTGTACTAAACGTTTGAAACACCTAAATATGTCAGTTTTATTTTATTTATTTTATTTTGCATTATCTGCTCGTGGAATAATTGGAATTGAAGAAAAATGTTTATTTCAAAATGCCACAACATTCAGATCAAAATGCGGCTGGGATGAGATCATTTTAGTCGAATGTCAAAGTCTCAGTTGTTGCTATGACGATAATGAAAATCCTTCTTGTTTCTATGAAAACTTTCAATTTAAAAAAAATCCGATCAGATCCACAAATCTAATAAAGAAAAGTAAAAATAAAATGTGTGATTTTCAAAATCCGCTCGTAAATCGAACCAAATGCGGCTCAAGTGGAAGAACTCAAAATGAATGCGAAAACGACAATTGCTGCTTTGACAACAGCTATACAAATGCACACAATTGTTTCAAGAATTCCCTAAGAGATGAAATTTGCGAAGGTTGCAAATTGCTTCGGACTGTAAATAGTAATTGCTATTTTGGAAATCCTTCCTTGGTCAGACAGGATTGTGGATGGCCAGAAATTTCAAAAACCTCATGTGAAAACCGCGGTTGTTGCTATGACGATCATTATAAAAACAGGGGAATTTGTTTTAAAACAAATATCGAACATAAATTGGAAGATCCGTTCATTTTGCAATTTGTTGGAAATTCTTTTAATAAACAGATCGTAGAAAATCCTCAAAACAGAAGATTCATTTATTATTCTTCCGAGGACGACAATAAAAATTATTTGGGAATGAAGAATAAACTTAATAAAATTAAATTGATTTTGGAAAATCATGAAAATTTGGAAAGTTCTAAAATTTTCAAAAATATTTATAGTGTCGATCAAGACCCAATTGTGTTGGCAATGAAACTAACGGAATTGAACATCACCAGAGATTTAATTAAGAATGGGATTGGTTTAAAGAGAATTCATAAATATGACTTAAATCCCTACCACTACGCTTCCTATTTTGGATATTCTGACATTTTAGAATTGTTGATGGAAACTCCAAATGTGAATCTTAATTCTGCGGATTACAAAATAATGACCCCGCTGCATTTTGCTTCTTTAAAAAGTCACGCTGATATTGTCAAATTATTAATTGACGCAAAAGTAGATTTGAATGCTTTAAATTCCTACGATTGGACTTCGCTCCATTTAGCTGTTTCTGAAGGTCATTTTGAAATTGTGAAATTGCTAATCACTCACAATGCCAAAATAAACACAGTTGATAGAAATGGATGGACTTTACTACATGAAGCAAGCTACTATGGCCACGAACAAATTGTATTGTTTCTATTAGATAAAGGTTTAAAAGCAAATACAGTTGATCACAGCAAAAATTCGCCGCTAAATTCTGCAACATTTCAAGGAAAAGGCAAAGTAGTCAAAATATTGTTACAAAACGGCGCCATTTTATCAAAATCCGATATTGAAAATGGAATTCCTTTAATATTGGCCTTGAAATCCGGCGAGATTGAAATTCTCCAAATATTGAAGGATCAAAGAGCGAATTTTAATATAATTACGAAAAATAATTCAATATCCGAATTCACCCCTTTGCATATTGCCATTTCAAGTAAACAAACCGAAGCTGCAGCATTTCTGATTGAAAACGGTGCGAATGTTAAAGCCCGAGATTCAACTTTCGAAACCCCTTTGCATTTGGCAGCCAAATTGGGAAACGTACAAATCTCAAGTTTGCTAATTGAAAGAGGAGCCAATGTAAACGCTTTAGACAATGATCAAATAACTCCGCTATTTTTTGCTTCAATGAACGGCCATTTGAAAGTCGTCCAGCTTTTGCTCAATCACAGTGCGGATCTAAACGTTGTTGAGAATAAATACCAATATACGGCTCTGTACCAAGCTGTAAGATATAATTACATCCAAATTGCCAAATTGCTCCTTGACCACGGGGCAAATATAGAAGCCAAATCAAATATATGGCGGACTCCATTGCACTCTGCAGTTGATAGAGAACATTTTGAAACGGTTCAATTTTTGACCAAAAAGGGGGCCAATTTAAATGCGCAGGATGTAAAGGGTTGGACTCCTTTGTTCATAGCTTCACTTAAAGGGAATTTAAACATTACTAGACATCTTTTGGAAAAGAAGGCCGATGCAAATTTGTTGAGTCGCAAGATCGAATCGCCGTTGCAAATATCTTCCCAAAAAGGCCATTTCCAAATTGTCCTTTTATTGCTTGAGGCCAATCCCAATGTCAATGCTTACAATAACAATTACAGGACTGCTTTGCATCTAGCGGCTCATCAAGGTTATTTAAACATTGTGAGATTGCTGCTTGCAAATGGCGCTGATATCAATGCAGTCGACAACGAAGATTGGACGGCTTTGTATTTTGCAATAGATATGACCCATTCTGAGTTAGCCATTTTCTTGGTAGAACAAAAGGCTGCCGTGGATTTGTTAGATTTTAAAAATCGCTCTCCGCTCTATTTTTCTTTGGCAAAAAAACAACCGAATATTGCGAGAGCTATTCTGAAAAGAAATCCAAATGTCGATACGATCGAAAAGGACTTTAATTTGACTCCCTTGCATCTCGCATCCAGTAATGGTTACCCAGACATTGTGGAAATTCTCCTGAAACAAAATTGTGTGAATATCAATTACGTTGATTCTCTACTATGGTCTGCGCTGCACGAAGCAGCAAATGCTGGTCACAAACAAATCGTTCAGATTCTCATATCAAACAATGCAAGCTTAAATGTTATTCAAAAAAATCATAAAACCGCGTTGTTTCTTGCAATTTCAAAGGGACACCTCGAAGTCGTCGGTTTGTTGTTGAAAGTTCCTGAGATTGAGGTGAACACAAAAATAAAAGACTCAAATTTTACTCCTTTGATGGAAGCGGTTTCAAAAAAAAATTTGGAAATGGCCAAATTATTATTGGAACGCAAAGCTGAAATTAATGATTTTGATAATAGAAAATTTACTTCTTTGCATCACGCAGTAAAAAACGAGAATATCGAAATGGTTAAATTATTGTTGGAAAAAGATGCCAAAGTTAATGTTTTAGACCAAAATGGGAAAAGCCCTTTGTTTCTTGCTGTTTCATATGGAAATGTCCAAATTGTTGAAATGTTGCTGAACAAATCGGCTGATGTAAATGCTGCAGAAAATGAAAAACATTTCACGCCGCTGATCGAAGCCGTAAACGAAAATAAATTTGAAATCGTAAAAATTTTATTGCTGCGTGGGGCAAGTGTTAGTTTCCTTTCAAACCAAAATTCATCGGCGCTTCATTTAGCAGCCAAAGGGGATTACTTAGACACTGGAAAATTGTTATTGGACCATGGAGCAAAAATTGACCAAGCTGACGAGAAAGGAAGAACACCTTTGCATTTGGCGGCAAACAAAGGGAATTTCGAATTTATCAAGATGCTGTTAGAATTTAATGCAAGCACTGTTTTGCTCGATAAAAATAATCACACAGCTCAAGATTTGGCCAAAATCCATGGAAATCAACAACTTTCTTATTTTTTGCAGAATTTTCGTAAAAATCCTAAAATAAATGCAATTCTGGAAAAATCTCAAATTTCCCAAGCTACAATTATTGGCATTGTCTTGTCGACGGCTGCCGTTATGCTGGTCTTTTTGAACGTCATCATTTATCTTATGATAAAATATAAGAGAAAAAGTCGAGAATTGAAGAGATTTTTAAATGAGGATGAAATTAAAGAATTTATCGAAGGAGAAAAAATATATTGTTCAATTGGAAATGAAGAATCACAAATTTTTAAATATAACAATAAATATGAAGTGAAAAGAGATGAACTTGTTATAGGTAAACATTAAAATTTTTCAAACATTAATATTAACAACGTAAATTCTAAGCTTAAAAAAATTGTATAATTGAATTAATTTAGTAACAATTTATTTAAAATATAACTTATTTGGTATAATTCAAAATATATATTTTAAAATTAGGAAAAACGATTCTAGGAAGTGGAAATTTTGGAATGGTTTTAAGTGGATTTGTCAAAACAAACGAAGGAGATGTTGAAGTTGCAATCAAAGTTGTAAAATCGGGTGTCGAACTTGTCCAAATAAAAGCTCTTTTAGATGAATTAAAAATAATGTCCACGATTGGAAAACACGAAAATATAGTTTCGCTTATTGCTACTTGCACTGAAAACATCAAAACAAGTTAACTCAGAAACATAAATTAGAAAAAATACTAAAAAATTATTTTCTATTTCATATTTTATAAAAATTTATAAAATAAATATTTTCAGATGAAGTATACGTCGCCGTTGAATTTTGTTCGAAAGGAAATATGTTAGAAATTTTATTGTCAATGAACAAAAACTTTTGCTCTATAACGGTTAACAAGAAAACAGTTTCAAATTATTATGAGAATCTTACAATGCAATTACAAATTATACAACTCACAAATTTTTAAATATTTTTAAAATTATTAATTAAAATTACTATTTAAGATTTAAATGGTATTTTAAATTCTTTCATAATTGTATAATTTAGCAATAACAAAAAACCGACCGAAGTTTTAAATCAATTTATGAAATGGTCTTTTGAAATTGTTAGCGGAATGGAATTTCTTAGTAAAAATAAGGTGGTAAATATAAATCAATTTTGAATTCAAATCAAATATTAATATTATTAATACATAAAATTAAATTTATTATTCAAGAAAAATAATTTTTATTTTATATATAAATTACATTTATACATTGCTATAGATCGTCCATTGTGATCTAGCGGCAAGGAATGTTTTATTGACCTCTGCAAATAAAGCAAAAATTTGCGACTTTGGATTATCGCGACAATTATTTGAAGACGCAACATATACCAAAAAATCAAAAGTTTATTCATTATTTAAAAATACTATTTAATTTGTAATGCAAAATATGCTATTAATGATTCTATACCACAGTCTCCTTTGCCATGGAAATGGATGGCCGTTGAATCTTTGGAGTTTTTCAAGTTTTCAGAGAAATCTGATGTTTGGTCTTTTGGCGTTACTTTGTGGGAAATCTTCTCATTCGGCTCAACTCCTTACGCGGGTTCTCATTGGAGTCCAGGATTTGCCAATTCATTGAAAAATGGAATGAGACTGCCTAAACCAGTTTATGCATTTGATAAAACGTATGATTTAGAGTAGTTATTTTATATTTGTTAAATCATTTTATTAAAAAGTATATTTAAAACTTCCATATTCAGTTAGATTTCAATTTTTAGATTGTAAAATAATAAATATTTAGAATGAATGGTTTACTGATTTACTGTATTGATTTTAGGTATAATTTAATGAAACATTGCTGGAAAATTAATGCTGATGATCGCCCAACATTTTCCGAAATTTTAGTTTGCATTGAAAATGAAATTGCTGCAGAAAAAGTCCAATAAAATTAATCGTAGAAAAATTAACGAGTGTATTTCCAATAACATATTTAATACTTTTAATTATTATTAAGTTAAAATAGAGAGATTTTACAATAATTGCAAATAAAAATTAATGAATGTGAATTATATAAATACTTTCTGTAATTCTATCAATTATATTTTTTAAATAAATAATGTCCTCTTCATTATGTTTACATGTTATATCTGAGATTTTATTCACAATCGGGATAAGAATTGGGATAAGACATGTTATTTAAATAAAATTAACCTAGAGTTTTGAAATTTTGACAATATTACCTACTCCTTTAATACTATAATACATAATGAATTGATCCTTTTGGCTATTTTCAATGTGAATTTGGCCCTGACTCGATTTAATCATCCATTATGAAGGAACACTCTCAAAGAAAGCTTGACTTATAAATTTAACAACTGCGTATTTGTTTTGCCAAGGAACACATAAAGACATAGCTATGAAGACTTTCCCGTTTCCCGAACGAATGGAGCAGTTTTGACAGTGGAGGAATAAAATACATAGCAATCAGGATTAGGTTTTAGTCTTGACTACCCTGATTCTTTGCTGGTAAGACGCGTTTTATATAAGGTTTGGTAATGCCTTAAGTGCGTGTAATCTATGAGGGCGTCTTATACACGAGAGCTTCTAATCTAACAATTGAAATTTGCATCCTACATTGAATATATACTACCTGTATAAACCCTGTCGCAATACATGTAAAGTATATTACCCTAATCC
This sequence comes from Neelides folsomi, assembly GCA_034687125.1. NCBI lineage: Eukaryota > Metazoa > Arthropoda > Collembola > Neelipleona > Neelidae > Neelides > Neelides folsomi. The sequence continues at coordinate 13,441 of JAQGBZ010000756.1, forward strand.
CCCGCCGATAACGTCTTATAAGAAAATTTTGGTGTGCTCGTGTCTTATAAATGAAGGCGTCGTATAGATCAAATATAATTATTTGGGTATATATTTCTATAGGATTTGTATGTAAATTTTTAAATGCGGCTTATAAACGATGGCGTCTTATAATGTGTTTCTTAGGTGTTTAATTGGTTTATGCAGTGGTATGGATGTGTAAATGGGTGTTGATTGTGATTGTTGTTGCTGTGCCTCCTTCGGCTGCTGCTGGATTGTGTTGGAATGGCTGCGAGTGTAAGCCCCGTCTCTTTCTCTCTTTCGGCCACAAAGTCACAGAGTCCACATTATCAAACTCTGTTAACTTCTAGGTTCTCGAAGTATAGTTAAAAGTATAAAGACTTTTAACTACCCCATGAAACTACTTTAGATGGTTAAATGGACTGTTAATGAAAGTGAAATCCTTCCAATTCTCAATTAATTTAGATGCTCTCCTGTACCAATTCTTAGAAGGAGCGTCCAAATAAGATACAATATGTGTGTATTTGTCTTCATCTCCCCAACCATTCAAATTCCCCACCTCCTCATAATCACGGATCCAAATTGAAGCTAGTTTCTTTTCTATGATAAAGAATGGTGGAGATTTAAAGTGTAAAATAGCTTTTCGTTGCTTAGCACTTGGAACTCCTCCGACTCCTTCCATTTGGAAATTAAATATTCCTACTTTATCTTCCTACTTTGTTATTTGAGAACTCAAATAACAAAGTTAACTTTAATTCCCAATTCTGTATCTTTCTTCAATTTAACCCTTCCTTTGTATTTTTCCCTTAATGTTCAAATCACTTTTTCTTTCTTATTTCTTCAACTGTCTTAAATTTTCTTGTATTAGTTTCAATTTAATATGCAATAAACATTTTGCATATTATTGTATTTCATTTCAATAATTCAACTTTTACATATAATAATTTAAATGTTATAATCACTTTAACTTTTTATTTGTCTTTC
>JAQGBZ010000757.1:0-14301 GCA_034687125.1 Neelides folsomi
ATTTCCATAATGAATGGTAAAAATAATTAAAGAATAATAATAATTAGAAATACTTAAACTGCATAACTGCAACTGCACGTTTCCCCCAGCTTCACATAAATACATTATTTGTAAAAATATAAAGGTGTTTTCCCCATTGAACTTACACTGGCCCAAACCATCACATAAGCTGGGAATGCCATTCTCGGTTTTACCCTCAAATGAAGCGGGATTGATTTAGCGCAGACGCACTATAGTCGCCTTCAACTCAATCCCATATTTAAGATTAAAAAATAAATAACATTCTAAATTATTTAGTCTTCAGTCACAATCATATGAACAATATTTATAAATTATTCGTCACCTCTTCAATTTTATTTTCGGGAATTTTATTTTTAGCACTTAACGTATCAAGATTTGCAGTTTCTGCTTTAACAATGGAAATTATATTACCAAAATATAGGAAAAATAATATAAAATAGATTTTCTCCAAAGTTATTTCTCGCATCTTTTTAATTTATTTATTTGTGTCTACACATATTTTATGGTATTGGTTGAAACATTACAATAGTTAAATTACTAAAAATATAAATGCCTATAGAAGGCTATAGATGGCAAAATTTCCAAGTCCTCTTCTGAACGAGAAAAACGATACTTAAAGCTAATGACATTTACACAATACCTTATATAATAATATATTATTCGTATAATTAATTGCAGGATAAAAAATATAAAGAGGAGGAAGTTATCAGTTAAAAATCTTTAAAAATACAGATTGAAGGGCAAATCTAAACTCTTGATAATTGGTAATATCTGAATTAATAAAAAAAACCCTAAAGTGGAGGAATTATTTACCTTAATATAATTTTTAATTATTATAATTTCAATCACAAATGCAAATGTCAAAATTCATCTTTTTATAATCCACTTAAATATCCCATTCGATTGTCGCAAAACTTCTTTAACATTAAGGTTTATTGAAAAACCTCCTGATAACCTTGAAAGAGAGACACGAGAAAGGAAAAATCAAACGTTCCAGAATTCTTTCATGTGAATCGGTTGAGATATCAACTTGAAAGCCAGGACTTGTTAACGAAATCCGAACAGCCAAGTACACGATTGTCCTTTGAATAATTACCTAAATGATTAACCAATATTAAAAATAATTAAGACATTCTCCATACCATCCATCTACAAAATGAGATGGAGTAATATCAAATCCTTTAAGAGGAATTTTCAAATTCGAATTTGATTATAAAAATTAGTGATGTAAAAGAATGAATAATCAATTCCTAATGTTAATAAGATTCATTAACATTAAACATTAACATACATACCTATTAAATTAAAATATTGAATGTATTTATAGAAATGAATGCAAAAAACTTAATAGCAATAAAGATTAATATTTCATTTATTCTTTATCGATAAAGATTAACTGGTTCAATCTTTAAAAGAATCTTCTATTTGTCGTTGTCGCATTTATAAAACTGGACATTTGTTCAAATGTCTGATTGTAATTTCTTATACAACCAACAATTAATATTTAATATCTTTGGAGAAAACTCTATGAACACTGTTAGTTTAGTTAGTTGGTAATACCCAATGAATGCTTAATGTTAGAGTACAAGAAAATGGTTAATTCTCAAAACTGATTAATATTATTTTGTATATTATTTAATGATCTCAAAGTATTTTGTATTTCAATTTTGCAAACATTTAAATAAGAATTTCTCAAATTAATGTCTAAGAACTGTGAAGATTGAAGATAAAATATGTCGAGCAAAAGTCATTCCAAATAAATTCTTCCTTTGAAATCGACTTTTTGATTTTTGACCATTAATGGAATCTTCATCTGTGGAATCCTCCATATGTGGATAAGCTTTAAATTAAAGAAATAATCAAAAACATTTAGTTAGAAACTCATACTACTTATGTATGCATATATCGGAATAAATAAATATGTATTTATAGTGAAATTGCAATAAAAAAGAAATGATATATTAAATGTAAATATATGTATTACATTTGGAATCTCGGATGGAATTATATTTATATTGTCGGACACTGGACAATTTGTGAGCTTCCAAAATCGGTCCATCAATTATTCCAATATTGCGAATTTTGATTGCTTCCAATTGACCATTCACCTTCAATTTGCCATAGTTCACAACTTGGCCGTAGACAGTGAGATCTCCTCCGATGATGAGAACGCCATTAATGGTGATATTCTGATTCTCCTCACTATTAAAATACAAATAGTAAGGTTTAATTATTTATATTAATAAATATGCCAATTCAAATACTCATGAAGAAAAATAGAATAGGGAAATAATCATTAGCATTAGAATTATTTAGTGAAATGAACTAATTACCTGAATGTATCAATTGGAAGGCAGTTATGTCGAAGATTTAAAGTGCAAAAAACGATTCCTTGATTGGTGATCTTTTTGGTGGCTAAATTTCCTCTCACGTCAACTAACCCATGAATGATCAAGTTCCCATTGATGACGCAATTTCCTTCTTTCATATCGAGTTCATTGAATTCCCTATTAAAACAAAAAATTCCTTCAAACACGAAGTCAAAAAGAAACTTAACACTGTTTTTATTAAGAACTTGGCTATATAATTCCAAGTTCCCACAATAATGAGTAATTTAGATTATGTTGTAGATTACATATACGATATACTGCATATAATAGGCAGATATGTTATTTTATATTTAATTTTATAATAATACTTTTAACTTACTTGTACATTTTTCTGTCCTGATTAAAACTTTAAAGAAAGATATTATATTAACTTATTCAAGAATAAAACGATAAAAATATATGTTTTTTTTTGTTATTTTGGAATTTGTCAAAAAATTAAAATCTCTTAGCGATACAAAATAATAGCAAAGAAGTTCTGGAGTTATACATAAAAGCAGTTGCTTCCATTATTAGAAAACTCAATTCATCTAAATCTTGAATCTTTTACTGTTCAAAATTCAAATAAATTACTTACTCCTTTAATAGTTTTTTTTAATAATGATTATATGTTGAGTTACATTTACATAGGTAATATCCTATTTTCCTATTCTATACCAGCGCCTGATATACGGCTAACCTTTATCTTCTGTTCAAGCATATTATACAATGTTAATTTATATGCAATATTAATCATGTCACGATTTATCATGTAACAAAGAAAATGATTTAACACAACTAATTTTATTGTTCTAAATAATTTCAATCACTTGAACTTGAACAAAACGAATGGAATTGTTTCTTGAATAAAAAACTGGTTAAAGTATCTCTTTTGGAATGGCATATTCTGGAACATCTTGTCTTAAAACATTAAGCCACTCATTTTTATTTGTCCCATAAATAGAGATGAGTCTGAGGGCTTTGGACGAAAGAACACTTTTGACAATGTCAAATAATACGTTGAAGTAGTTTGGTGCTAAAAAAGAAATTACATTTATTATTAAGGGGTCAGAGTCAAAAATTATATGCTCAAATTCATTAAAAACATATTTGGAGAATTCCATCATTGCTTTCATTGCATATTTTTATCATTTATAATATGATATGCAATACAGTACGCTCATAATTATAACTTATAACAATACAATAATGACGTGAAAACATAAATGATATAAGGAGTTTGCCATAGGAGTTTACCATTACCACATACTAGTTTAAGGAGAAGAAAATAATAAAATTATGGGTATTTACAATATTTTTCTTTTATGATAATTGAAAGCAAGAAATAGTAGGAAAATTCTTAAATTACCGTTTATGACCATGATGTGTTTTGCATAGAGAGGATAATGTGTTTCGGTGAGGCGAACAAAGCTTATAATATAATTCACGACTGAAATTACCAAAAAATCAAATTAGAAAAGACTTCTATTCGTCATGCTATGCATATTCAAATATAATCTATGTATAATATATAGATATCAAGTTTGCCATTAATACTTCTTCTGATTGTGTTCAATGAAAATAATTTATTTTTTGTTAGGAAATTTGGGGATTGGGGAAAACCTCTGATTGACGATAATTGAAACAATGAAAATTTCTCCATGTCTATGATCCCAATTACATCTCCACTTGCAAGTGATCCATTTTTAAGTGCTTCATTAAACATGTTTTCAGTCGAGCTGAGGAAATGAAGAAGAAGTTCCCTTTGATAACCATTACGAATAGCTTGTCGATGATCCCATTCTCCCATTGGAACATAGGCGACTAAATACAATGAAAAATATAAATAATTATAAAATAATTAATGATGGTTAGACTTATTGTTTTAATACATTATTTTGACAATTATTGTTTAAAATGTTGAATGCAAAGCATATCTTTATTTAGATTACTTGGCGATCCTCCTTCTGAATACCCAGTGACTCTATATGAAAAATCATTTTGATTAAAACCATTTTTGGGCTGCCAATCAACTAAATTATCCAAATTGTTCGATTGTCTCCATTCCAAAGTCTAAAAAAGATGTATTTTATAAAATAAATTAATTACTTATTAATGAGTACTTACTGAATGAGTAAATAATTTTAATTTATAATTTATCAATTTTAGTTCATTTTTAAATAAATTAATTTTTGTACCTTTAAGAGCATATTGCTAGCTTTTTCAAAATCGTTATCATAATCTACAAATTAGATAAATATTTTAAATTCGTTCATAAATAAATTTTATAATATAAATATAGTACTAAGTACCCATGGATATGTAAGTACAAATTTAGTAATACAGTATTGTATTAAATATTAATATAATTATATTATAATTGAATTACATGCGATCCAGTTCTTAAGAAAAGGTCTAAATTTATCAGTATAATTCTTTGCATATTCCATTAACTGGGGGCTGGAATCTTTATTCAAAACATATTCTCTAAACTACAAATGATCCAAAATATTTCACACTTTAAATAATAAAATTTGCGTGTTACAAAATAAATATAAAATATTCATTAAGAAAAGACAACGTATATGTGTTAAATAAATAACTTCATATAAAATTATTCATTTAATTTTTGTAAAATAAATAATTTATTTTATCACCTCTTCAATTTTACTTTCGGGAATTTGACGCTTAATACTAAATGCGTCAAGATTTAGGTTTTCTCCCTTTGCCATTGAAAATGTTTGGATAACACAGAGAAAAAATCCCATAAAATATATACTTTTCTCAACCGTCGTTTTTCCCATCTTTCCACTTAAGAACAGAAACTTTAAGATATTGATTAAAAATTTAAATAATAAAATTTAAAATAATAAAATAAGATTATATAAATTAATAACCAAATTTCTTGGTCTTTCTTGCTTGAATGAAGCAAACGAAAGTAAAAGTGATGATTACATATTCTGCTATACGTATAGAGTACATACAATAATTGAGGGATGAATTTATATAAAAAATAAATTGAAGGGTAAAGCAAACAATTGTCATAATTCAGCGGAAATAAAAAATCTCCCAACTAAACGTGAGGAATAGAATAGTTATTACAAATGCAATCACACGTTTAAGCATTCAACTTCTTTTTATTGTAATTAACTTTTTTATGTCTGACCTTTACTTTAAAGACAATGAGATTTACTTCTGACAAGATCATTTTGAATTATAAATTATATTCGGAATATCAGCCTTGTATTCTACCTGATGTATTATGGAGATTAAATATTCCATTGTCTTTTGGATCAGGAATTAAATGTTTTTATAAAATTAATTGAATATTTTCAATACTATGTTTTAAAGGGCTACGACTTTTTCAGATTGATGATTTCAGATTTTTGATACTTGAATTCGCTATTTATCAAATTTTATTTAACATCAATTAAAATAACTCTTTAACAGAATTAAGCTAACAATAAGTTTATATATCTTATTTAATGTCATTAATGGCATGTTTTAAAAAATCACTTGTATCAAGGGGTGGAAATGCCCCCTAGAAACGGAGAAATTTAGCTTGTGACGTCATTGGAAAATTTTATAAACGTTGGTCTTATAAATCTCCTCGTTACATTATTAAACTGTTTGCACTCAACTCAACTCAAAATTATACCAACATGTTTAGCTTGTTTAGATGTCCAGCTGTGCTGTATTTGATTGTAATAATAAAAATTGTGAGAATGGATTATCCTATTTCTCTCTGAATTATTAAATCCTACGTATTATAAACTGTAAGGAAATGTATCCTGTATGTATGTATACATGCATGTGTTTTTACTTATAATGAAATGAAAATCTAGAGAAAAGAGGACACAAGAACTAAACAAATTGGACCATTTCAAAAGGAAGAAACAGTAGTAATTGAACAACACAATCTGGGTGAAATGAATGTACCATTTAATAGTTTTTAATAGATAGAAGTTAGACTAATAGACTAAAGTCGGTGGCAATGAAAATGCCACTTATTTTCGCGCTAAGGGTTGGCTAGGGGGATGGCAGGCTGACTAATATTATTTAGTACTATATACATAATGATTGTATCATTTTACCCTTATTTACATATTTCCCTTATCACTATCACATTCATCACTGTCTTCGCTTTCTTCACTTGAGTCTTCACTTGACAAATTAATGATTATTGGATCCAATTGATCCATGAGAATGTCGCGTTCAAAATATATTCGTTCTTATTAATACAATGTTGAATTGCATTCCTCCAGTTTTCGCTTGTAACCTGTTCACAAGCTTCTTGAAATTTTATGACCATTCAAAAATCCGCAAATCGGAATCGGAATCAAAAGAGACAAAAAACAAAAGCAATCACAGGAAAAATTAATCAATTCAGACTGGCAATTCATCCAAAACTAACTGTAAGAAAGGCCAATTTAAATGTACTCATTGCGAAAAATCATTTACAACAAAGAAAATTTTAAAAAGACACATTACGTGTCATAACATTTAAATACAAAATTGTTCTTGTGTTCTCAATATGATTATACGTGCAATGAAAATTTCTTCTTAACTACCCATATTCGAATTCGTCACAAGGGAGAGAAACCATTCGAGTGTGAAATGAAATTTTTCCGTAAAGACACTGAGGAATCACATGATTAGAGGCTCCCATATAAATAAATCTCTTATCATTAAAGATGAAGATGATGAGAAACAAACGACAAATGTGCAAAGTAATAATATCCACAAATGCAATCGCTGTCTTCGGGTTTTTCAATTTCGACGTGAAATTATGAATTATATTTGTATTGATTCAGAAACTGGTGTAATCAACAAATCGAATAATCCTCAAAAAGAAAAGAGATTATAATTTGAAGCTGCATAGAATCAATTGTCACACAAAGGAAGATTCAGAAATGAAAAGATTTGAGTGTGAAATTTGTCAAAAAAGATTTGCTTTGAAATCGATGTTAAATAATCACATGCTTTCGCATACAACTGAAAGAAACTTTGAATGCCAAGTTTGATCCAAACGATTTAAAACTAAACAAACTTTAGACGTTCATTTAAAAACTCACTCGAATATTCGACCATATCTCTGGTCAATTTGTGGAAAGAGTTTCAAATTTCTTCAGCCAATGAAACAGCAAGAACTGCGGCATTCAGCAAAGACAAATTCCTAATTTTCTCGCCAACGTAAAGGTTAAAAGATGCTCAAACATATTTGATTTAAAAAATTAAGTGTTATACAGATGTAATTTAAAAAAATTGTATCGATTATTTTTATTAAATAAATTGGAATGAACATAATTTTGTTGTTTAATTTATTATATAAATCCCATATCATTTACCACTCCTTGTAATTGAGTATGGGTATTATGTAGGCAATTTACATCATAATTATTTTACGCTTAATCTGAAAACGGCAATAATCTATTAATATGTAAAATATTATAATTTAACCTTCAGATAATTAATAAAGTAAAATAAATTATTTTTTTTCTACTTTTTTAATTAAAGTCTATATTTAATAATACAGTTTGTTTCTCACCGAAAATTCGAAATTCATAATTGATCTTTAATACAATTAATATTATAAAATTATTATGCAAAGAGTCCCATTTCGGTCTAATAACTAACATTAATGTATAATATTATTTACTTTACTGTGAGCTAAAATTACAAATATTGCAACAAATTCCACCCATATTAATTTAAATAATTTCCTGTGAGATGGATTTGGGGAATTTCTGGTGGTTTAAAGATGCTACATGCATTTTTCCTCAATATTAGTTTAGCGTCTGAGGCAGCAAGCGAAATAATTCCATTTCCGTGAGGGCAAAGACGAACACTTTCTGCTTTTTCAAGTTGAGTGACGGTCATGGCCACAATGGAAAGCGTTGGATTCCTCACCATGCGATTCACCAACCACCAAAATGGACTTGCAGCAGAAGGTTCCAAAATCGCTTCAACAATCCATCCAACTTCACTTCCACCCACAGTCCATTCGTATGTTAAACTTCCTCTCAAATCCCTAGGAAATAAAAGAGTACATTTTCAAAAAATCTAAATTTTATTCTATTTTGGTTAATAAATTGATGCTAGTTAATATAAAGTATATATCATTTAATATAATGAGTACCTTTTGCCTAAATTGATTTTCACATGTTGACCATTCATTCCAACAAGAACGAGATTTAAATCTGATGTTATTCGTACAATTGGAAGAACCCCCAAGAATATAGCAATTCGATAATGACTCACTAAAAATCAATTGTGCTTGTATAAATTACACCTAATAAACTAATACATAGTGTATTCTTAAAAGTTATATAACTTACGGCAATACGGAACTCTTGTTCCAGTGATTGAATAATAAAGTATGGATCCTTCTATAATTCGAGTATCATCAACTTCACTATCGTTCCTCACATGTTGAAATCCCCAATTATCTCCAAATGCCGAAGGTTTTTTTGCATGAAATCCCATCCTATTGCAACTAAAAATATTAAATATAAAAATATTTTCTTTCTTCATATAAAAAGAGATATTAAAAACTATACTTTTCTGGTGCAAACCCCCGACAGCTTATTGGACAAGCAGATGAAATAAATGAGTCCCAAGATGGACAAGAAAATGCCATAAAAGAACAAGGACTTCGAATTGACTCTGTAAAATATTCATAAGATCGAATGTGATCGCACGCAATCATCCGCCTTAATCCTAGGAAATTCAAAAATCGTAAAATTAACAAATGGTAATTAATGCTAATAATAAATGTTCATCTCACATTTGCATTTTAATAGGTACCATAAATAAGTGAGCCGTCTTCTTGGAGAATCGCTTGGTAAACTCCATCTTTACAACCAGGTTGATCTTTCCCAGAATTAGGATAAAAATCAATATGGCCACTTGGTTCTTGAGTTCCTAATCCTGTTATTGAACCTATCAGTAAATAAATGGCACATATTAAAATAATGTAAAAAAATATTTGATAAAAATTTAAAATATGGAATTTAATATAATATGTAATTATTATATATAATATTAATAATATAGATAATTACCTCCATGCAGTAACGGTTTAGCATCCGTGTGAATCACATCTACAAAATGTGCATCACTTGGATCTAATCTTGCATCAATGGGGAAATTTTGAAAATATGGCTGCGCAGGATCTAATCCTGAATTTATAAAAAAATATTAAAAAATATTCACATATTTCAATTTTATTCAATGACATTTTATAAATAATCAAACCGGTTATTCTTGATAAAAGATATCCTTTTCGAATAAGCCAAGCTCCAACAAATCCTCCAAAGTGAGCTCCAAGACTATGTCCAATAAAATGAGATTCACTCACACGAATTTCACCCGCTTCCTTTTGAATATAGAAACAATAGTTTATTAAATATCATTATTTATTTTTATCACACTATATATTTAAAATTTAATATAGATCTTATTCTTAAATTACATCTAAAAGCATTAAGAAATGAGCGACGTAAGCTGCAAGAAGCTCAATGTTGACAGTTGCTTGAGCATAAGGCGGTTCTGCCCCACGTGACCAATCAATAACAAACACTTTCACGTCCTTTTTAGCGTCCAATAACTCGTTTACCATTTCCTGAATTTGACAAATTTAACATTGAATTACAATATTTGAGATTTTATAAAAATTATAAATTAGGATGTTCTATTGGATAAGCCAAATCTTTTCAAATGGCAGATTTAAATAAATTAAAATTTTTAAAATTGAGTTTACTTGAATCCATGGCCTATTTCCGCTTTCAATGTATCCGTGAGTCAGCCAATAGGATCTAGTGCCAGGAACTCCCAAATTGTACGATTCCGGACTCACTTCCCGACATGTTCGATTCCAATGAAGATGAAGACAAATGAAGGGTTTGATCGTTTCTAGGGGTTCTGGCCAAAGATCAAACCCGCGTTGTTCAATGTATTTTTGTTCTATGCAGCCAAGAACTCCATAACATCGAACTTTGCCTCCACTCTCCCCTTCAATCATTTTATAAATTAAATCCAAACTCTTGCAATCATTAATATCAAATAACTTTAAGTTGGTATATGCTATGATACCTACAATAAGACAATAATCAACATAGCATCAAACGGCGTAGACAAATTGAGTAAATATAGTACAACATATTAAATATAATTATATCTGTACATAGGTAAGTGAGTGTAAATAAATGTACCTTCTGTTGAAGTGGGAATAATGTTCCTAATAGTTTTATTCCCTTCCTCACTTTCACTTGAAATGGATAATTCTTCTTGGGACAAGAGCGACTTTCTTCTGCCTTCGGGGGAATAGGAGAAGGATTTGATGGACGTCGGAGGAATCTCAAATTCAAATCTTTCAGAGAACAAAGGAGCAGTTGTCAAATATAAAAAGGATTGAAGTAAAGCCCCCAACCTCGTTCCATTCAAAATCTGCATTTTTGGTCAATATCTTAAAATGCTCAACTTCACTTTTTCCTATTTCTTATAAAAGATCACACTCGTCTCACATTTTCTCTCTGATCTCTCCCTTTATATAAACTTTCTTTAAAATATGTTAATACCAATTTTTAAATTGACATATCTCACTTTTGTTCAAAACACTTTATTAAACTATTTCTTTATTTAAGTTTATTAAAGTTGAGGCTATATGATCAATTAAGGTTAACGTTAAGTTAACTATTTAATGATAACAATAAGACTTATTTTGTGGCTCAAACACTTTTGTTCAATATTTTAAAAATGAGAGTTAGACAATGGGTGTTGAAATGAGAATGATGTTTTTTGTCAATTTGTACAAGAATTTGTGCAATGTTACTGGAGAAACAAGTCTTAGGAATTGGAGATTGGATGAAGAACTTTTGGTGGTGTTGATAAGGAAGTATGCGATAAGATGAGGGCGAAGAGTTCAAGGCATTTTCCGACCTGGCCCCCTTTCCCATGATATAAAAATGGAAGTGGGGTTCTTGTGGAAATTGAAAGGGTGTCGTCAATCGGCCTCAACCTTTGCTTCTTATAATAACACTACTGCACTAATAAAGTCCTTCAAGGGTCATAAAAGGACTTGGATGAAAATGTACAGTGGACACTTCCTCCGACCTTTCCAAACAAATTGAGGGCACCAAGACCCTTTTATTCTTTTCTCTCCCAAGTTTACTTTTACAAATAATGTTGAAATAAAGGAGGTATACTACTTATAAAATTACCTTTATTTCATCTGTTCTTTAAAGGAAAAAAACCGAGTCTACTTATAAGTACACATATACATTTATGTAGTAAAAAACATGTAGGATACATAATTATAATACATGTATGGATTGTATTTAGAGAAGGACAATGCAGCAAACTAACGATTTTTAGTTTTTAGGTAACAAACTTTAAAATAAGAAAGCATGCTCAATTAAATTGACCATGCATTTTATCTTTAGAATGAAGCTTGAATTGTGTATTGAGTTTTTTCAAATAAATGATTTAAGAAGCATTGCATAATTTAATAATCATTCAATTTTTTGCCTTTCATTTAGTAATAAAATTTGTGAAGTGGGAGGTATTAAGTGATCAAGTGGGTCAGGGTAACCATGTTGAGTCTAAAAAGAGGCACATTTTGGCTAAAAGAGGCACATGTGCCCTAAAAGTGGCACATTGGACCCAAAAGAGGCACATATGACCCACAAAGAGGCACATTGACCCTCAAAAAATGTACCCAAAAAAGGCACATGTACCCAAACGGGCTCATCAACCCATGTACCCAAAAGGTACATATGCCACATAGGGCACATGAACCCAAAGAGCCCAAATTGGACCTAAAAATGGGCACATGTGCCAACAAAAGGTACATAGGTATAAAATTTTTTATATTTTATATTATAAATGAAATGAAATAAAACTGAACTATTCAGTTTTTTAGTTAATTGTGTTAAAATTAACTAGCAAAGGGAAATTTAATTCAAAAATTTGTGTTGCTAATGAGTTTATTCAACTAAATTCACTAAATAAAATAATCCTATTCACAAATAAAAGTAAGGCAATTTTAATATTAAATTAATTGTAATTAAATTGTACCCATAAAGGGTACATGACCCCAACTTGGCTCAAATGTGCCTCTTTTTGGGTCCAATGTGCCACTTTTAAAGCACATGTGCCTCTTTAGCCCAAATGTGACTTTTTTAGACCCAATATGGTTACCCTGACCGGTGATGAAATGAATAAATAAGGGAACATTTACAAATCAGCTGACACAAAAAGGATACAAGTTAGCTTTTTATGTACATACAAGTGAGCCGCCGACCTACAAGCTAGCAGACTATCACACTACCCGACCTACAAGGGACCCGACTACCCGACCATTTAAATTACCCGACCTACAGGAGACCCGAGCATTTCTTAAATACACTGCACCTCGGTTAAGATCAACTTGAGGGGATACATGGATTTTGGTGATCTTAACCGAGGTTGACACTAACCGAGGTTCATCTAAAATGTCAAATAATTACAAATAAATTAATTTTAATGGAAATTTAAATATTTAATTTACTTATTTTACAATGGGTAAAAAGTATTTCATGTTTTGCTAAAATAATCGGAGATTTGTGTTTGGCGTAATTTTGAATATATCTTTTCTAAAATGGCTGTATCCAAAGTTTCCAGTGGCGAAAGAAATTGCCGACAATCATCGGTAGAAGAGCAATTTGAAAGTGCCCAATTACGAAGTAAATTTACATATATTTGGGCCTCGTTGTTTGTCGGGATCTTATTATCCCCTTCATCTTCTGTTTCCACGTCATCGTCGCTTTCTTTGTCAATATCAATTCCATGAGATTTAGCCAAATTGAACAAATTTTCGTCAATTTCCATCACTTCATTTTCTTGTTCGATTTCTTCTATTTCAACAAGGGAAGGTTTTTTTATAAGTTTTGAATGATAGAAGCAGTTAACGATCGTTGGAGCTTTAACTGCGCTCCAACACTTGTCTGAAACATTTTTCATATTTAATTTAAATGTAGATTTATTTTCAATTGAATCAATGAGGCGTTTGATAAGTTCTTTTCTGTTAATGTGCTTGATATTTTTAATAACTCCTTGGTCCATTGGTTGTGTGATGCTTGTGAAGTTTGGGGGTAAAAACACTAATTTGATATTTGTCAAGTTTTGAACATGAGGATGTGATAGACAATTGTCAATAGCAAGAAGAATTCTTCTCTTAATAATTTTCAGTATTCTGTCCCATTTCCTTAAAAAAACTTCAAAGATTTCTTCAGTCATCCATGCTGTTTTGTTGGCTTTGTATGCTACTGGAAAATTCTTTAAATCAAACCTAGCAAAACAACGGGGCTTTTTTGACTTTCCAATCATCAATAATTTGCACTTTTCTGTTCCAGTAGCGTTTGTACAAATCAGGATCGTAACTCGAGATTTGGACATTTTCCCTCCAATACAGCGATCACCTAAAATTATAAATTCAATTTAAAGTTCTAATTTAAAATTGAATTCAAAATAATATTAAAAAAGATTAACGATTTATTATAATTATTGCATTACCTTTAAATGCCAAAGATTTATTAGGTAGCATTTCATATAAGAGTCCAAATTCATCCCCATTAAAATATCAGAAGGAGCATAATCTTTTGAAATAATTGGCCATTGATTATTTAGCCGTATTTACTTCAACCGTATTTACAGAACCAGCTTCTTCTTGAACATCTTTGAAAGAAATTCCGTGACGGTCTTTGAACCTGTCGATCCATGCTAAACTTAATTCTTCATTTTTCAAATCTAGGTTCAATTTCTTTGCAAAATCATTTGCCTTTTCCAAGAGAATCGGGCCGCTGATAGGAATATTTTGATCAATGTGCAAACGAAACCACTTTAATAAAGTTTCATCAAGTTGTGGGAAAAGTGT
>JAQGBZ010000758.1:0-14296 GCA_034687125.1 Neelides folsomi
CTGGGTGATTGGGTTCTAGATTGGATGGGTAATTGAGTACTACCTTGGTGTGTATTGTGTACTAACTAGTAGTTGCCATGAAAAAGGATTAATATTTCTATATTTTAGATCTTTACCTCCAAAAATAGGAGCCACTTTAAAGATAAATTTTAGTGATATTGACTTTTTTAACACATAAAATTCCTTTTCAATTTTCTTGAGTCTGTCGCACGGTTTCGATAATCCAGCTAGTTTAAAATAATTTTGTGTAAATTATATTTATATAAATATATATTACATATGTACCTATTATTTTTATATATCTATCTAAATATTAATTGAATATTTTTTACTTGGTAGTCGAATTGCTCCACCAGTCCTTTTAATAATAACAAAAAATTCATCTATGTTATTAATATAATAAGTAATATTTACAAATTTATCTAATATTGCAATGTAGTATAAAAGTTGAGGTATATCGATATTTAATATATAATAAGTAATATATTTTGTAAAAATTAAAGATATTACAAAATTACAATGAGCAGCAAATCTGTTGTTCATTAAATTTTTATGATTTAGAAATTTTTGATTAAAAATATTTCGAGTTACATGTAATTTCTCAATTTGTCAGGATGATTTGGGGAGGGAAGTGGAGTTCCAATTAATACGCATTTTGGTACTTTAAGTCCTTCTTTAATAATGAAATTTCGAAGTGCGCCAGCGTAAGCTGTTTTGATTAAGAATGAAATAAAACAAGAAACACAAACAATTTAGTTTTGTAAGTACGAGTAGTTGTACTTTTATTTTATTTTATAAATATTACCTGCAGTTATGACTGATTGGAATGAAACTTCGTGTTTATTTTTGATCTCCTTAATTATTGAAATTGGGATTTGATTTGACGTGGCTCCTATAAATCTATGGGAAAGCTCTTTCACTTTAAAATCCCATATTTTATCTAAACCTAATTCATTTTTAATTATTTGGAATGGTCCAAGAACATAAAGACATAAAGTTTTGACCATTCTCGTAAAAAATAATTTATTTTGGTAGTTTGAAAAATTGGCTAATGGCACAGAATCGGCATTCAATAATTTTGTAAACATATTTAAAAGTGAATAACCATCTGCAAGAGAATGATGAACCCTAATAAAAACAATATCCTTATTTGTCCAACTTTGTTGATTAATTTTTATCAATTCCCATGGGCTTTTACGAAAAGTAAAAGGTTTATACACGTAATTTTCCAAATATTCTTCAAATTGATCTTCACTATCAAATTTCGCCTTTACTGAAAAAACGTGTTCCTGAACTTTAAATTTTTCTTCATATTTCCAAAAGAAGAAACCACAAAATGTTTCCAAATATTGAGAGATTTCTGGATATTTTAGGACCCAAACTTTTTCTACTTCTTTTCGCAACAAATCAATATCAATATTAGAATTTAAATACGCTCTTGCCAAAAGAGAAAATTTTGGGGGTTCATTTGGTTTTATGAAACCATCTGTTGCATAAAAGGTTCCTCTTGTTGTTAACATTTTTGATAATTCTGGACGAAAAATTGGGGCTAAAACTCTTTTAACGAAGAAGCGAATTAAATGAATTGGAATACAAATAATAGCCAATATTGGGTAAAAAATTACAATGAGAATAAATGTTATAAGAATTGCTTTTAAGTTTACTATAAAATTGTTTAGTTTTATACACAGAAACATTTTTAAAATGAAATTTATCTTTTTGATGTGTTTATTATTTAGTATAAAAGATTTATTTATCGGGGGTGTTTAATGTTATAGATTCGAATGAAATGAGCATTTGCACATTTACTATTAGTGTAGGTATTCATATCATACTCGTATAAATGATTACTGCAAGTTATGACAGATTATTATAAAATTATTTAAAATTGGAGTAAAAACAGGAAGAAAAGTTTCTTGTGAATATGGCTAATCAAATAATTATAACTATTATAGTCCATTCACGAGCAATTTAGGTCTGAGTTTGAAACAACCGCTTATTTATTTGTATCTAAATGCATGGAAATTATTTTGCGGATATTTCAAACTCTGACCCAAATTGCTCTTGAATGAAGTATAAGTTATCACTTATCACCATTTAGATCATTGTTCATAAAATATGAAGAAATAAAATGCATGATATTTGGTATTTATTTTAAACTGCAAGTATGGAAAATGATTTTATAATAAAAATTATTTATTATCACACAATCATACTTATATCTTATAACTATACTATACGTATATTAATATCCTATAACTATGCTATAAGAAGTTATATATAGGTGAAATTTTTAAAAGCTTAAAAGTAAGATTATATTTATTTTTATTTTTATTTTATGGAATTTATCTTCTTATAATAAATATATGGCACAATAATTTAAGATGCATATTATATAACTAAATTTTATATTTCATCAAAAATAAAATCATTAATCATGCACGAAATCAAGAAAATTATTAGGAGTTTATTCCGTGTTCCTTGAAAATTATTTATTATACAGATATTTTAAAATTTCCAGGATAATTAATTAATTTTTATATATTAAATTTTTATTAGCTAGCTAAACGTTTAAATTTGCCTTTGAATCTTTAAGTAAATATATCTCTTCTTCAATAAGTTTTGCTAAATATTTGACTTTATTTCGATCGGAACAAATGGCTTTGTCCAAACCACACGAAAAAACAATTTGTCCATTATAACTCAGAGAAGAGAATCCAGCTCCTGAAAATTTTTATTTTTCAAAAAATATATAATTATCCCTTATTTTATAAGTGAGTATATTATACATATTTATGATATTTTGGTCAGATGTAATACCTTAACCATATTTACAGGATCACTACTTCTCATGTAAACAACTTTTTTATTTATCAACCAATTTTCATGTTGAACCTAATATGTAGGTAGTAGAATATGTTGTACCATAGTTTAAGGCAAAAAAGGTTATCTATCAAATGTTAGCTTACATTTAGATGCACTACTTGAGTTGAGGTCACCAATCGTCAATGCCAGCCAAATATCAACAACTGAATCATCATGTTATAGGATGTTACTAATTCTCGTTAAATTGGTCGTTGGGTCGTCGTCAGTTATAGTTTTGGATTAAAATAAAAAAATTTTTGATTGAATCCTTTTGTTTAGAATAAAAAACGCAATATTATAGGCATTAAAAATGAAGAGAATTTGGAAAACGATTGAAAACTGGTGACTTCTACTCAAGAAAAGAAATCCATCGAAGCCGACTTTTTATACCTAATCTTTTTGGCCTTAAACTACATAAGATTCTACACATTGGATTTAAATTTCATGACAATTGGTCGATTAATAAAAAGTTAAAATATGGTTAAATTAAGTATTATATAAAACAATAAATATAATACCATACATCAAAAATCATAATTTAACATAGTAGGCATATCAAAGCCATATGAGAAAAAATGAAATAAAAGCTTACTTATTTTACCAATGCCGAATCCACCCCAAAACGCAATATTTTCAACTTCAGATCCTAAAAGTTTAATTATACTTGAATGGCCTGGGAAATTTGACATGATTCCAAAGTGTCTATCGCCATTCATCAAGGGTTTGATTATCCATGAAAATAATCCTATCAAAATATGAATAAGATAATTGAAAAAAGATTAAGATTATTTGGGATCATTATATTTGGGATCATTACCTCCTAAAATAGGAGTCACATTAAATATAAATTTTGGTACTGCTGATTTATTTAACACGCGAAACTTTTTTTCAATTTTCTTGAGTCTGTCGTAAGGTTCCACTAATCCAGCTATTCATATGAAATTTATAGCAATTGCACTGTAATTATTGTGAAATTTATAGCAATTATTGTAAAATTTAATATAAAAATATTTACTTGGTAGTCGAATTGCTCCAGCAGTCCTTTTAATAAAAATAAAAATCATCTAATGTTAATAATATAAGCATAATATACTATGTATATACATATGCATAAATATTTAGTGCCTTATACTAGGTAATTGTTAATTTTGATTTACTATTATAGACCAAGGGAATTAGACATTATAGATTATAGACTAAATACTTATGTTAGTTATTGTATATTCGTATTTAATATTACATTAAAAGTTGAGTGAAAAATTACAAAGTTGCTGCAATTACAAATTACAATAACAACAAATATTTATCTTTGAGAATTATCTGATATTGATATTTTTGATTAAAAATATTTCGAGTTACATGTAATTTCTCAATTTGTCAGGATGATTTGGGGAGGGAAGTGGAGTTCCAATTAATACGCATTTTGGCACTTTAAGTCCTTCTTTAATAATGAAATTTCGAAGTGCGCCAGCGTAAGCTATTTTGATTAAGAATGAAATAAAACAAGAAACACAAAACAATTCAGATCAGTTGGTACTTTTAGTTAATAAAATATTACCTGCAGTTATGATTGATTGGAATGAAACTTCGTGTTTATTTTTGATCTCGTTAATTATTGAAATTGGAATTTGATTTGACGTGGCTCCTATACATCTATGAGAAAGTTGGTTCACTCCAAATTCCCATATTTTATCTAAATCTAGTTCATTTTTTATTAGTTGGAATGGTCCAAGAACATAAAGACTTAAAGTTTTGGCCAATCTCGTAAAAAATGATTTATTTTGGTAGTTTGAATAATTGGCTAATGGCACTGGCACAGAATCGGCATTCAATAATTTTGTAAACATATTTAAAAGTGAATAACCATCTGCAAGAGAATGATGAACCCTAATAAAAACAATATCCTTATTTGTCCAACTTTGTTGGTTAATTTTTATCAATTCCCATGGGCTTTTACAAAAAGCAAAAGGTTTATACACATAATTTTCTAGATATTCTATAAGTTTTTCTTCACTATCAAACTGCGCATTTACTGAAAAAACGTGTTCTTGAATTTTAAATTTTTCTTCATATTTCCAAAAGAAAAAACCACAAAATTTTTCCAAATATTGAGAGATTTCTGGATATTTTGAAACCCAAACTTTTTCTACTTCTTTTCGCAACAAATCAATATCAACATTCGAATTTAAAAACATGCGTACCAAAAGAGAAAATTTTGAGGGTTCATTTTGTATCATGTAACCATCTGCTGCAAAAAAAGTTCCTCTTGTTGTTAACATTTTTGATAATTCTGGACGAAAAATTGGGACTAAAACTCTTTTAACGAAAAAGCGAAATAAATGAATTGGAATACAAATAATAGCCAATATTGGGTAAAAAATTACAATGAGAATAAATGTTATAAGAATTACTTTTAAATTCACTATAAAATTGTTTAGTTTTATACACAGAAACATTTTTAAAATGAAAATTTATCCTTATTAAATCTTTATTGTTTTGTATTAAATGTTATAGATTCGAATGAAATGAATATTTATACATTTACTATTAGGTAAATACTCATACATATTATACCATTATAAATGATTACTGCAAGTTACACAGATTATTAAAAAATTATTTAAAATAGGGTGTGAAATTAGGTGAATCACGGAATAAAATTATTAACGCTATTCAAATAATTATTAACTATTATTTATCAGTTATCACTTATCAACATTTAGTTCATTGTTCAAAAAATATATAATTTAACAAAGAATACGTGATATTTGGTATTTATTTTAAACAGTAAAGAAAGTGATATTATAACAAAAATTATTTATTGTTTATTAATAATTGAAATAAACTAGAAATTAAAGAATATTCACGTTTTTCAAAGATTTATTATCATTAATTTGAGAATTATTAAATGTTACCCCAATCATATTTTAATTTAATTACGTATGTTATTCATTTTTGTTTTATAATATTTCAGTATAATTATTAATTTTAATTATACATAATAATATATATAAATTGTATTATCCCTCCACAATGGAGCATATCTATATCTACATATTCTCAAGTTTAGAAAGAGATTGGACTTTTTGCTAAAAGGCGCAAGATTTAATAAAGTTAAAACACACATGCAGCATCATAACTAACAACTTACTATATCCTGCACCTTTTGGCAAAAATTCAAATCTTTATCTGAACTTGAGAGTATGTATTCTATAACTTATAACTACAGTATAGGTTTAATAAATATGGTAATAAGTTGTATTTAAAATTTGTTCATCTATAAATAATTATAATTTTACAATATCAGTATAAACTTGTATAATATTATGATCATCAAATTAAGTTTATTACATTAAATAGGTAATTTTATATTTAATTAATTATTAACTATTTACTATCACATTACAAAAATTTAAAATGCCCGCTTAAATTGTCAACTAAAGTTTCCTTGTCTTCCCAATTGAGCGGTTTCCCTGTCCAAACACCATCAACTTTCTCAAGAATGAAAGAATCGGAATAATCAGAAAGAAGTCCCGCTTTTGTAAGAAATTCTTCAATTTCATTCACAATAATGGAAGATTTCGGGAGTTCTTCAGGATTTTTCCTTTGGAAATTGTCAAAAAAGATCCATTCAATATTGGTCATTTTCAAAGTCGAGTCCAAAATTTCATGATCCAAATCATTCGGATTTGCACAAAATCCTTCAATGATGGCCAATCTCTTGACATTGAAATGAAGATGAAAATTTAACCCAAATTCATTTGACCATTCACAAGATCTCAAACTCAAAGAATTAATTTCTACTAGCGAATTTGTTCGAATTTCAGTCGCATATCTCAAATACAAATAACGAAGGCCCAGCGGAATATAAGAAATAAAAATGTCTTTGTCAGCTTGTGGATAAAAATATAACATTTTTAAATTGGCCAAAGTTGAAAAAACCGGTTCAAAATCTTGCCATCTATTTTCCATATAATATAAATCAAGCGAAACGACGTCTTTCGGAACGAAATTTGGGTCAACTTTGCAGTCATAAAGTGCAACGCTAAATACAGACTCAATGTTCTTCAATATTAAATCCGTGTATTTAAGCCGTGAGATGAATTGATCTTTTTCATGGGAAACACCAATCATTTCATCATGGGAGATTTTGATCCCAACGTTGACATCTTGAGCCCAAAGGTTGCCTAAATCCCAAGAACCATTTTTGTCAAAAAATAACAAATTTTTTAAAGCGTCGGGGCGGAACGCCAATTCCCGTCGAAACTCCTCGTTGTATTCGTGGGAAAATACGAAATTCCTCAATTGTGGTAAATCAACCCTTTCAAAATTCTCAAAAACTTTTACATTGTCAAATATCAGGGTTTGAATTCCTTCTTGAGTTCGGAGATAATTACTAAAAGATCGCCCTAAAAATCCTATATTTTTTAATTGGATTGTCTTTTTTCCACCTGAAAATCCCGTGGAATTGTCGATGAACATTTTAAAGTCAATTTCATTCCCGAAAAATTTTAGCGAATTTTGGCTGTCTTCATCTTCGAGTGTAATTTCACGTTTTTGAAGTTCATTCATCATAACTGTGGACTCATATTTGAATTTGTAAATTCCCATTAAATTGTGAACCAACGCTCGTTTCATTTCTTTGTTTAGCAAATTCCCAAACCATCTCTCGTTCAATTTCTCCATTTTAAAATGAATGGTCGCATTTTCATTATCCGGGTATCCAGCAATTGATAAAAATTCGTCCATTAATTGAATAATTGTAAAATTCTGTGTAGGATCGGCGCTTTTCAATTTCCACAACGTGTCAAAATAAATCCATTCAACATCAGTTTTCAAAATTGTATTCAAAAGTTCATGTGTGGAAATGTGGCGACAAAAATCTTCAATAACGGCGATCCTCCGAATGTTAAACAAATCTGGATTAAATCCAAATCCCAAATTGTTCTTATTGGTCCATTTGTCCGTTCTTTTACAATTGAGCGTAGAATGAAGAGTCAACGAATCCAATGATACTGTTGAGTTTGGTTTAAAGTCCAAAGATTGGAAACGCATATAAAGAGTTTTCAACTTCTTGGGAATGAAACTTACAGACAAAGTGTCCAAAGTATCCGGGTAGAAATAAAGATCAGTCAGATTTTCAAAAGGACTAAAATCGTTCCAAGTCACACCGCGAATTCGAATCAAATTCAAAAAAGTAACAGAGTTTGGGATGAATTTCGGCTCGATGGCACATTTCCCTAAAGTTAGCGACAACAGCGGTACGGAGGCAGATTTCAAATTTTTAAGAATTTCTTGTGAGTAGCGGAGATTCGACATGAATTCTTTTTTCTTGTGACTGATTTCTAAAAGCTTTCCTCGGTGGGTTGAAACGGTAATGTCAACACCGAGATTCCAAATTTCTCCAACTTCCCAGGGATTTTCCTTATCGAAGAAAAGAACATTTTTGAGAGTGGCGGGGTTTTCAATTATTTCGGTGATAAATTCTGCCTCTTTGTGGTGGAAAATGAATTTTTGGAGGAGCGGGAGTTTAATTCGGGTGAATGTTCCGGAAACCATCACGTTTTCCAAAATGAGGATTTGAATTTGTTTCATGTCTTTGATGAAGTTGATAAAACTCTCGGCGTCAAATCCAACATCTTTGATGTGAACTTTGGAAAAATTCTTTTTTAAAGTTGATTCGAATTTTGTAAAGTTGATCGCGTCTTTTGAGAGCTCAAATGTAAATTCGTCCAATTCAATCTTTGGGTCGTCGGTCTGTATTAAATACAAAAAAGTTCAATCAATTCGTAATGAAAATTATCTTTTATTTATTGATAAACTCCATTTAATTTTAAATTATAATTTCAAATGTTTATCGAACTTAATAAATATTAGTTTCTTTAAATTTCTTAACAATGAAATGCAATGTACTGTTATAGTTTAAAATTCAGTTTATAAGTTGACTTACTTTTTCTGAAGTTAATTCTTGAAGAATTAAAACTCCCGTTCCTTCAGCATCTGCTTCTATTGGTGGAGGTTCAGCAAAACAACCACAAAAAAGTACAGCACCCAACAAACTCCCAAACGTTATGGCCCGAATTAGCTTCATTGATCTGAACCTAATCAAAATATACTCAATAATAAATAACTAACCAATTAACTGTTAATCAGCAAGAATAAAAAAATATATTTAAGGTAAAACCTAACTAAACAAACGGTGTCGTAATGTTTTACAAATTAAAAATGCTATATCGAATAAACTAATAATTTATTATGTTTAATATTCAATTCGTGAACAATTTAGGCAAATTTAATTGTATTTATTAACCACAATTAATTGATTTGTTCTTAATTATAAGTATGGATTATTGATACAGTCGGAAGTGCGTATACCTTAAGTACAAATTGGGGAAATCTTTCGATTTGCTATTAAATTGAATTTAACTCCTTGGAGGAGTCTTACGCAGTTGTATTACAGAAGAGTAATGAGCAATTACTGAAAACGACCACGGCGTGTCATCATCGCACCTCCTTGGGCAGGTGAATTAATTGAATGAATAACTTGGAAGAATTAATTTTAGTTGAGTGAGAATGTCGCTTGCGAACTTCGCCGTCCCACTTTGCACTTCGTTCCAAATAACAATCGCCCTTCAATGTCAACAATCCTCCAATGTATGAAGTTAATACACTTCAAATAAGAACTTTTAATTAGCTATTAAATGCTCCAACAATTAAACTGCCCTTTGGAGATATCTCAATTAATAGCATATAATTTTATTAAATAATTACTTTTAATTGCCTTCATGAAGAAGAACTTGAAGAAGGATTTGAGTAGCGAAGAAATGAACATTTTTTCCCACGCTTGGGAAAAATCCCTCCACTTGCCTTGAATGTCTTCAATGAGGGAATTTGAGCAAATTGATGGTAAATGGAAAGAGTGACGCATTTGGTTCAACCTCTTGCCTCAACCCTTCTTGGAATCTTCAACAACTCAACAATTTTCATTCACAAGTACAAAAAACCCTGAGAAAAATTATAATGAACTTCAACTCCACTTTGGTTGGAAATTAAAAGTTATTGCACAATTTCAACAGTTTCAGAAAATCACAATGCATTTGCATATAAAATCATAATAATCTTCATTTTATTATTAATCTAATACACATTTATAGCAAATTGTGCATCATTATATAAAGTTCATAAACAACACGATTGTAACTTGATAAGTTATAAAAGACTTTTGATAAGAAAATTTTAATACTTGTTCGTATATGAACTTTATGTTTTTATGTCTGAATGACTCTAAAAAATAATCTGATGTCTGCACTTCATTTTTTAAGATAATTCTTTAACTTGTTAATTTATTCATTGTCTTTTCAATTTCGTCCCATATTCATATTTTAACCTTACAATTTTTATTTTCTCATAATAAAAAACAATTTACTTCATTGACTTGTTTTCAGACATTTTATGATTTTTATTTAGACCTTAAACTTACGTTCATTATCATAATTAGATTCATAAATGTAATTGAGTTGTAGTATTTATTAATTTAAAATTAAAAGATTACATTGAATTATAATAAGAAAAGTATTGCAATATAATGCCATTGAGGAATTTGAGTTGTAAACATATAACATAACATCCTTCAAATGGTTAATTCTTCATTTCCGTTTCGCATGATTCGCATAAAACATAATTTAAATAAATGAACATTTTTTAAGTTAATTTTATGTATTTGAGATTTTAATATAAAAAAATGGTTAAAATACAATTATTAAACAATTAATAATAACATTTAATAATTTATAATCATTTAACATTTCATAATTATATTATACAGATTTGTATTTCGTCGTTGTAGTACAAAACCGTACAATACTAAACGTCAGGAGAGTACAGTATATATTAAAATATATGTACCGTAAAGCATCGATATTTGTCCTGGTATCTAATTATATCCGGTATCGAAATATGCCCGGGGTGAGATATGAGATTTTAAAAGATGTCCGGGTATTAAATTATGTCCGGGTCTAATAAAAATATGCGCTAATTTTTAACACATAATGTTATCACAACGACCAATTTCTTTAAAATTCATTTTAAAATTCTTTCCATATTAATTTAAAATGCCACGAAGACAATTTAGTGAAAACGATAAAGAAGACTCAAGTTCAGAAGATTAGATCACAATAAATTTTTAAAACAAACTATTTTGTCAAACTTTATTTAAAGATGTCCGGGTATTGAATTATATCCGGGGGTTTAGGGTTAAATTTTGAAAGATATCCCGGGACAAATATCGATGCTTTACGGTATATATTTTAAAGATTAGAAGAAGTTTTCTTTAATTTGGTTTTCGGGGCAAGTTTGCCTTCAGATGTTAATTGCCAGACTTAATCATCCCAACAAATTGAGATTTTTGATATCGAATCGAGGAAATTGTATAATCCGTAGAATTACTAACACTTATATAACTAGAACACATGCCAACACACAACAAAATGGAAGAGTATGTTTTGGGTCGATTTCTACTTCTTCAGTAGTTTCAACAGTCTGAGGAATATTAATTCGAACCATTATCGTAAAATTATATATATACATATATATATATATATATATATATATATATATATATATTATATCAATCACCAATATGTATCGTGAGCTCTAATTAGTAAAAATATCTTTCAATAAAATTTAAGTATACAAACTACATCTACAGTTCATTCCATTTAGCAATGTTACTCAGTTTTGAATTTCGCAGAAAAATTTCAAGCGGTGGAAATTTTTCTGCGAAATTCAAAACTGAGTAACATTGCTATATGAAATGAACTATAACATTTATTGAGTCATTGAACATTTTTATAAAGTGTGAGTTAAAAAAAATTTAAAAAATTAAATTTAGACTTATATGAATACAGCTCATAGTTTTTTTACCGATTTATATTTCGACGTTTTAGCGTTTTTTACAAGAAATCGTATATAATGAATATTATATAATATGGCAGCTTATAATAAATAATAATTAATTGAAGAAATTAATTTATTTTCAATTTTTTAAGTTTTAAGTAATCTTCGATGGCTCCGACGAGTTGATTCATATCAGTAGGGAAAAGATGACCAATATTTCCAATTCTGAATGTTTCAGCTTCTGTCACTTTCCCAGGATAAATCAAAAGCCCTGGAATATAAATTCAATATTAAATTTACATTAATGAAAAAATCAATTTCATAATCAATTTATATTATCTTAATTGTTTGTTAATTTTAAATGAACCTTTTGAACTTAAATAGTTGTAAAATTCATTGAAGATGATTCCATTTGGGATTATGAATGAAGTGATGATGTGCCCATCATTATCTTCATTCACGTAAGTTTTAAATCCCAAAGATCTAAGTTTCTCCTTAATAATCACATTGTTGGCTTTGTATCTTTCAACTCTTGCTGGAACGCCACCTTCTTCTTCGAGTTCTTGTAATGCTTCGGACAAACAAAGAATTCCGTGGGTTGGAGGTGTAAAGCGAAATTGTCCATTGCTTTCCAAACCGCGCCATTGATCCTCCAAGTCAAGACTTAAGCTGGAACTTTTACCTTTAATTAATTTAATTAAAAATAAAAAATGCATTTTAATCTTTATACTTTATACCTTTATAATTTTCCAAAACTGATTTTCTAGCAATGACAAAACCAAGTCCTGGAATTCCTTGTAGACATTTATTCGCACTGCTGACAATGAAATCCGCATTGGAGAAATCCACAAGAGTTCCACCGAAACTTGACATGGCGTCAACAATGAAAATCATCTTTGGATCAAAACCCTTCACAATTTTTCCAATTTCCACAATTGGGTTGAAAACTCCTGTTGAAGTCTCGCAATGAACGACAGCGACTGAAGAAAAACGACCCGATGATAAAAGCTGCCTAACAACTTCCGGCTTGGTAATTTCTCCTTCTCCGAATTCCTCCACGTGGGCTCGAATTCCCGCACGTGTACAAATTGTTCCTAAACGTCTTCCATAAGCACCGCATGATAAAATCAGCAGCTAAATTTTGTAAATGAAGTCAATTAAAAAATATTAATATAACTATATAAGTAAATTATTAATGCAAAAATATGAATTATAAGATTTTGAGTTTTCCAACACAATAATAATTCTCTACAGATTAATTAAATAATGTAATATATTAATGTATTAGTAGTTGTGAAAAGTAATACTTCTTTTTGATCGCTAGTTCTTGTAGAAATAATTGTAGATTCCAAAGCAAAAGTCCCACTACCTTGAAGCAAAACTGCGGTATATTCTGACAATGAAAGGCCTAAAATTTATTAAATTTTAATCATTAAGTTTTTTAAAGTTATTTGAGATTAAAAAATTATTAAATTATTCAAAGTAATAAAATAATGTAATTGATATTTTACTTGCCAGCAACTTTAACAAGATTTTCCCTCACACTTTTGACAATAGAAATAAATGCCGGGTCGCGTGAACCAAAGTCAACTCCGCCAGCTTTTCGTACCCGATCGGAGACAGAAAGCGGTCCAGGTGTAAACAATTTCTTCATTGGTTTTGATTCCATGCTCATTTTACACAATTGAGTAAATCTCAGCTCAATTGAGGAATTTCGTGGAAAAAGATGATTCGATGAAGCCGAGCGACTCAATTGTGAAATCCCCCTCAATTGACCAAAAATCCTCGCAGAATTCATTTTTCCTTTGACTTAATTTATCTCCGATAATGAAAATCCTTTAATCCTACCAATTCCCAAACAAGATAATTTTGATTAGATTTCAGCTAGTTGAAATACTTCTTATAAATAAGTTTTAAATTCAGCAATATAAAAGTGATAAAGATTGATATAAAAGTAAAAGAGAAACTAAATGAATGAAAACAATTGATTTGAAAAGAACAGGAAATTATAACAAGTTTAGAATTTTAAGAAATACTATGTGAATTTTACACAACACATTTAGAAGTAAAATAAGTTTAACTTCAAATATAATTTCATGGAATTGAACCATGAAATTATATAAAGTGTTATTATGTTGTACACAATATTATTTTACTGATAAAACTATTTTCTTATAACTCAAGTTGAGGTTAAGTCAATAGCGCGTCAGTGTCATTATATGCCATAAAAAGTTCATGCGATAATTTTGTCTTGTTTATTCTTATCTCAATTTAATGGTTGGTTTTATGTCAATCCCTATATGTAGTTGAACCATTTTATAAATCAATCTCAATAAGACTGACAATATTAATAAACATTTAACAAAACTGCTTATATTAGTTAAAATCATTTAGACCTTCATAATGACACGCGTGGTGCAAATGAGCATGTATTACATATGCAAGAAATCAATTTTATATACAGGGAGGGCCATAAGTATCTTTCTTTTTTTTAATCAGCTCGTATCTCTTTTAATCTTTAACCAATTTTTCTAAC
>JAQGBZ010000759.1:0-14242 GCA_034687125.1 Neelides folsomi
CGTCGGGCATCGGGTAATTAGTACATCGGGTATTCGGCCAAATAGTTCATCGGGTATCGGGTAATTAGTAGTTGCCGGCGTAAATTAATACGCACAGTAACAGCGAGACGACAGTACCCGGGGTCCTAGTACCTTCTTTCTCATTTGAATTTTTTTTTTTGGATAGATTTAATTGAATCATAGATCGGATATGAATTTAATTTTATCAAACACGAGGAGCAAAAGGAAGATTGAAGTATTTGATTTTTGTAAAGCTTATTTGGACTTAAAAGAGTTATTATACTTTGGAAGATTTGAAACTTACCAATTACAATTTCATCCATTTAAATGATTCACATTTTTATACTTTTAGCATTTTGAGAATTGTGACCTCTTATTAATTAAAACTTCATTAAGAGATTAAAAGCAAAGGGTCATAAAAACGTTAAAGGATTATCAAACGAATTGAAATAAAACTTCTTAGCTCCTTCCCCTCTCTTTCATCTCATTCCGAATAAATGGCGAAATGATGAACTTTTAAACTCAACATTTGACCTTTAGTTCCGACAAGACAATTTCATTAATATTCCTAATACTTTAACATGTATTCATCAATAAAAATAAGCCCAGGCCTTAAAAGAATCTCATTAACATTAATAAACACATTTTTATCAGAGAATTTGTTTACTAAAGAAATTTATGACATGCTTAGAGTTAGAATAAACGAAGTGTTTATTATATAATTATATCAATAAAAAAACACTCCATAAAACATATTTTGATATTAATAATTATAATACTTGAATTTAAAAATACATACATAGAATAAAAATGTTTTCTTTGCATATTAATATGTATAAAATACATAATTGCAATAATACTAATAAACTAATAATTTACTTTGTAAAGTATTGAATATAATAAATTAATATACAATGTGTCAATGTGATAAAATACTAATATTTACCATGAAATATATAGTCACATAGTTAGTGTATGAAAGCACATAATGAGAAATATTACAAATGAATGTTAATAGAAAGTGCAAAATGCATCAAAATTCCCCACTAAGAAATTGTCCAAATGTCAAGTTTGTGTGAGATGTGAAACTTGGTCTTATTTGTATGGGAAAAGTTGAATGCAGACGTGGAGATTTTGTTCAACCAAAATTCTCACAACATTGCATTCTCCAATTGTCCTTTTGAATCTCGTGGCATTGAATTAAATTGAAAAATGTTGATTAAACTGACAGAGATCTAAAATGATGTTGGATGTGTGGGGATTTTCCCTTTGTTCATTTTATTTGCTTTTCCCTTCCCAACTCATTCAACCTCCAAGGAAAGAAATTTGAGACGGCGTCAATTCATGTAATTTCTTATCCTCATTTTATCAACTCAAATGTCCAACAATTAAATTTCACATCTCCACTTTCCCATCAAATCTACAAACATGAGAACCCGAACAATACATTAAATCATACAAAATTCAAAATACAGTATTATGTGCTTTAAACAACTACTTATATCAAACTATCAACCTATAATGGTTTTTGACTTACTGTAAAAAATGTCATTTTAAATTCATATAACAAAACCTTATCTTTAGTTCTTTTCTCCCTTTATTTGTTTAACCGTTTATACTATTACTTTAAATGTGTACCAAAAGCATAAAAGTATTAAAGCTCATATATACTATGGTATACATACATCATACAGCAAATACATCTATAAAATATTTCGTTACGTATTATTAATATTAAATTTGACATTTTAGACATTGAGAATTGCAGGAACATGAAACTTCGGCTATTAAAATTAAAGTTCTCTACTTAAAAAAGTCACAATAAATTGTAAATCCTTCGCTCCCATTGAACTTCACGCGCATGAAGTGAATGAATCAACTCAATGATTCAATAAGAACTTAATCACCCTTTAACTTCACTTCACTGCAACTTCTAGTTCAATTTCTATTTCACACTCTAAAATTTTCAATTACAGATTTGTACCATAAATCTAAAATAAAAACATAAATGGTTAAATGATCGAAAATGAAGGAATCGTGTCATTGGAATATAAGTTCATATTTATCTTTTATATAGGTGATACAAATGCAATTTACTATATCTCTATATATTATAGTATGCATAAATGGCATGTAAATATATACAGATATATCTTTTTTATGATTTGATTCATTTCATGGTAGTGTTTAAATAGCCATATCAATTCATATGTAATTTAAGAATTACGGACGTCAATCAAATAAGAATTTGCATAGGTTTAACCATTTGTACATATAAAATAGATTTCAGCGTGTGTGTTAAAG
Organism: Neelides folsomi; assembly: GCA_034687125.1. NCBI lineage: Eukaryota > Metazoa > Arthropoda > Collembola > Neelipleona > Neelidae > Neelides > Neelides folsomi. The sequence goes on from JAQGBZ010000759.1 coordinate 2,305, forward strand.
GCCTTTAATGCCTTGAACGTGAAAGCGAGAATTGGGCATCTGTTTAAACATAAAATGTGCCGTTGACCTCACAGTCTTCTTTTCAAATATTTCCCAATCGCTTCTTCACATCCTTCAATTGATCAATTCACATTTTCCAGTCGTAGGAAGTTCCTCAATAAAACATTCGGCGAATGAATGTGATCTGAAATGTAAAGGAAACCTCAACAGACAAATCGAACTTCATTACACGTTTAACACTAACACTAATGTAAATAATGTAATTAGTGTAATTAATAAAGTTAATATTTATGATTATTAAGATTAAAGTAAGTTTAATAATGTATAACATAAGTGTATTAAATGATTAATGATATTGTGCAAATGGAATTTGTTAATTAAAAATGCCGACGTTTGAATAATAACAAAACTTATAGATTTATTTGAGCCTTTTTGTCCTACTTTACATTAACTAATTTAATATGAAAGTTAAAGGTTTTGGAAATGAATAACAAGGAAGGTTTCATGCATTAAATCACCACTTGTATAAATCCTGCCATGAATGCAATTGATTGTCTTAATTATAATATATATATATAAATATATATATATATATATATATATATATCCCATCATTCAGTTGATAAATTCATTTTGCTAATTGTGTAGCACAAATACAGTAATATATACAAATTATCTAATAGTTAATTAATCTTAATTATTGACAAGTCTTGTCTAAATTATTACAATAAAAAAGTTAATTCGTTGTTTATAAAGTTATAACTTTATATTAATAGTAGATTGTTAATAACAATAAGTCACAAGTTGATTAAAATTTATTGCATTTAAGTATTAATGTTGAAAGACCTTTAGTTAATTGTTGGTATAAAAAATAAATATTTCAGACTCGATTTTAAATGTGAACTCTCCTTCGAATGTCATTTGCATTTAAACTTATGCCTTCACACGCGAAACACTTCACTGAATTAACCCAAACTCAATCATCCAAAAACAATCCATATTAAACTAAAACTAAATAACTTAACTTTTAAAATTCAAATCATATAAAGAGTATTTGACAGTTATTCAGTTATTCACAGTTAAAATTAATCCACATCTGATCAAAAATTAATTAATCCACATCTAATCAACAATTAATTAATCCACATCTAATCAACAATTAATTAATCCACAATTTATCAAAAAATAATTCACATTTAATTAATCCAAATAACATTTAATCAACACCTTTAAATTTCGCAGTCGGGGGTTCGCAGTAAATAGTAATTAAAATTTAAGTCTCAATTTCCGAAATTTGCTCCTCCACACTTTCTTCAATTCTCCTTCCATCATTCGGGGAATAATTCCCTGCTCGGTTCACCGGGTTCTTACAAAAGCTGCCGATAAAAAGTGCGAAAATGACCACAGCGATGAAAATCCCGATGCCGATGATGATTCCGAAATCGAAATATCCAGCACTTTTATCAGTCACATATTTCTTCACGATGGCTTCCTTCCCCTCTACACAATAATTCTGTGCACAGTAATCGCTCAATCCCCCACAATGTTCGATGTCTAAATTGAAGATTTTCCCATCGATGGTTTGATTATTCAAATAACTTCCGCAATTATTTCCATTCTTTTTCACAAAATGGAGCAGGGAGAGTTTTGAACATCCGAGAATTGTCCCGTGACTTGTCAACACAACACCTTTGAAACTCATTTTAACTTGGAACCGGGAAAGGGAACACGTGGCTTCATTGGGATGGTTTTGATATTGGCAGGTATTATCCTCCTCTTCGATTTCTAAAGACTGCCATGTGATTTGTTCATCGGGTGGCGGGCATTCGAAGTCTTTGAAATAGTAAAAGTCTTCAAGAGCTTTTTGAGCAAACTTTTTGCTGTCGTCGCAATCGGGTTGACTCCCGGGACAGTCGAAAGCAAGACAACGGTAACATTTCAATTTACAATCACCTGAAATTAAATAATTAATACAAAGGTTTATTAATTACCTCAAGGTTAATTACGTTACAAATTAAAAATTACGTTTAATTAGATTATAAAATTTAATGATTATGATAATTATGATACCTGAATTGAAGCACCCAATGAAGAGAATGAACAGAAAAGTGGGAAAGGTCCGTCCGCCCATTTTATCCCAAATCCCTCTGTGAAATGAAATCCAAAATTAATAAATCACAATTAACCTCAATTAGTCAAATTAAGCAAATTAATTTAATCTTATGAGTCAAATAACCTAAATCGAATTATCGAATAATCCAATGTTAATTCAAATTCCAAACGTCAACGAGGAAATGAAACTTCATTTAAAACCCATTCATGTCATACCAATAAAAAATTTCCTTTACATTCTTTTCATTATTCAATGAAATGAAATTGAAGTAAATAGAAATTAATAAAAAAAATCCCACGGTAATTAATTTCAATTAAAATTAAATACCATTTCCAATAAAATCTAATTAAAAACAAAACAATCAATTTAACAATAATTTAAAACAAAATGTTAAATTGCAAATTTAAATAAAATCACGCAAAGTTCAATATTATTACAATTACAATTAATTTACAGTTTCGCATACGTGCTAAAGATGCCAAGTGAATTAGAAATTAAAGATTAAAACTAACGGTAATTTTCATTACAAGGGAAGGATTAACAAATTTTAGTAATATGTTAGTAATTACAATTTCCTAATTACCAAAATGAGTTTCTTTTGTGAGGAAATGTTAATTTGGTTGGAATAAACATGAGTGGTTAATGAGACACGCAATTAGCTAAAACCATCAATAGTCGCTTAAATGGATCTCCACTTCTTTCCAGTTTATCAGTTTCTCCTTTTCTCATAAATGTATACAAACCTCATTAAATAATAAATAAGGTATAATGAATATTCTCATAGGAAAACACGCAAAGGCTTTAAATCCAACATTAGGACTTGTACAAGACAAAGGAGAAATTAAACCAATTAAAAGATACCTTAAAAACTCTTCAGTTTTTCCTCCATTAAAATTAACACTTTGAATCCAACGCCTTTAATAAATTAATACTAAAACCTTATTTGTTAAACCATTAAAGGAATTAAACTATAAAATTAAAAACACTAAAGTTAAGCTATAAAATTTAAGACATAAATTTATTATGGACTTTACGTCTATGTCTAGACGTTTAAGATTTTACTTTAAAAGTTAAAGTTTAGCTAAAGTTTAATTATTGTGATTAAATTCCCCAAAACTCGAAAGATAAAAAAAACGGATTCTTGGAAGTTGAATGGGAATTGCCAGAATTCAAAGCAACGTAGTAAATTCAAGTTTTCCTCAAGATCAACTTCATTAGAAGACCAAGAATTGTAAAAGAAGTCAAAGAACACTTCGCATTGATTCTTTCAAGTACAAAAGTTCAAGAAACTTCGGAAAGACTTTCAAACCCATTGGGACCTCATTTGAACTTAACAATTGTCCTTCTCGGTTACAGATCGCCCCAACACCACCACAATCATCAAAACCCAATTAAATTCCCAATTCAGAAAATGTCAAACATTTTGATAACAAACGAGTTTGGAAACTGTAAATGTCAAAATTTTGCGGTTTTCCTAACCAAATAAAAATATTCCCCGTTTAACACCTAACCTCTTTCTACAACCAACAACCCCATTTAAAATCTTGAAATAAATAATAAATAAATATGCCTTTGATAAATAAAATTTAATCCCTTTAAATAAATCCCTATTTAGCAATGAATATAAATCACTATTTAACAATGATAATAAATCACTATTTAACAACGAATATTTTAATAATAGTGTTAATAAACCTAACCTAAAATTACCTAACTTGACCTAACAAGAATTTCTAATTTATGACAGTTTTAAACGTAAGAGTTGTGTTGTAAATAAAGTAAAATAAAGTTGTAAATAAAGTAAGGATTTACCTGGGCGTAATCAAAAGTTTATGGTATAAAAATGTGAAGAATGTGGGGGAATGTTTTTTTCTCCCATTGCCTTGGGTGTAAAGGTGAGAAAGTCAGGAGGACAATCGTCCATATAGGGATCACTAGTACAAACTTAACCAAGAAGGTAGAGGAAGTTTATAAACCCACTTGATGGATTTGATCTTCTCTCTTCGTCTGGCTCAAGTGAACTGAGGGGATCTCCAGAGAGAGTTCCAAAGGGGTTGGGGGAGAAATCCGCTCATTTGTTAAACCATACAAATACTTTAATACAACTTAGGTATATCAATTCTATCATATTACTCACAAGACTCTCACAATTTACAAATCCTTATAAATCCTACAAGACTTTATTTACAAGATTCTCTATAGAGAATCTTTTATAGAAAATCTTTTATAGAAAATCTTCATAGAAAATCTTCATAGAGAATCTTCATAGAGAATCTCTTATAGAGAACCTCTTATAGAAAATCTCTATTTTTTATACGTTGTATTAATCATAGTTGTGAATGATTCAACATTATAGGGCTATTTAATAAGGCGTGTTAAATTGTAAAGGGAAAGGAATTGATAAATGTATTTAATGTGTACGCATATTAAACAGTATTTACAATTCCGCCTAGTTGACAAATACAAATACAACTGGAAGTGCATTTTCATCTTCACATACGGAGCTATTATTATTATGAGAGCTATTATTATGAGAGTCGTAAAAAATCCCCTTTGGTTAGTTTATTATTATCGCTACATACATACGAATAGTAGAATGACAAGAAAGGATTTTAAACCTTTGGGAATGAGCTGGTAATAAAAATATAAATGTCCGTAGATAGATTTATGAATGTAAATGGAATGGTCCGAAGCTTTGCCAGCTTTGTTTCATTCCTTTTTAATTTGGACTTGTCGGCTTTGGATTTCCTTTCTTTTAAATAACAACAGTTTTATAATGTCGCAGAAATATCACTTGTCGCTTCAAAGAACTTGAGATAATAAAAAGAATAATAAAAAGTTAATAAAAAGGATTAGGAAAAATTGGAATTCTTAGAATTTAACTATAATTTTTGGAACTTATATTGGTCGATGCATATTTAAAGGTGAGGGACTTATAAAAATATAATTACATTCAATATAGAATTAGAATTGGTTATTGAACACTTGTCTATTTCATAGGGCTAATTAAACTTAAAGCATTAATTGAGCTTTAAATAATTAAGTGATTAATTGATAAAAGAATCAAGATGATTCAAATTGTAAATGAATGACGAAAACGAAAACTTACGTTTAGAAGAATCGGACGAACGCCGGTAATTTAAAGTTGAAATGGTAAATGGAAATCCCATCCAATTAAATTTTCATGTCCTCAAATGGATTGTAAGTGGAATTGTCGAATCCTCGGATTGTTATCCTTAAAAGTCCGAATGTCGTTAAAATTTAGTTTAAGAAGTGAATTTAAATATTTACTTTAGATTTGGATGGTTTGAATACAACTCTGGTTTTAGACTTCAATCCATTTTTGATTTATTTCGTTTTCCTTTACAATACAATTAAAATAAATTATGTGGCGTGAGAGATTAGATAAAAAATTTTTTACTCGTTCCATATTCCATACATATTTATTAAATGCCCAATGGCTATTAACCTATTCTTATGTTCCTTTTCCAGATTTATCATATACGTTTACCCTTTATGTTAAAAAAATTACTAACGACGGCCAACGTGTGGGGAGAAACGTCCGGTTTAGTAAAGAGGATTAAATTCCTATTATGGTGAACAAAGTGACATTTGCCTTGTTCGTTAATTACATTCATTTTATTTAAAGTATAACATTGATTAATTATTGATAATGAAAATAATCCGGAACATTTACTTTTAAGAACTTGTGTGAGACAAAGACAAGGTTCTTTTGGAACTGCACAAAAAGAGTGTTTGGAATTTTAAACTATTCTGTAGATTCATATGAATTTTATAGGTAAAATAAAAGATGTTGAATAAATAAATAAAAGATATTGAATAAATCTCTTTTAATTAAATTTTTCTCTGTGGTGTTTTGTTCTGGTCGTCCAGAAATTCTACGATTGGGAAATTTGCGATCCTGTATATTTTGAATGTGCAGATACAGATAGAGACGATCGAAAACTATGCAGAAATGCAAACCTGGAACAGTTTGGGATTCAACAAATTATATTTTTGCGGAGAGCCCGGAAGGGAAAATTCAAACCATTGGGGGATTGTGCAGACCAAATGGACAGAAAAATGAACAATGTGATGAATCTTTAGGTCTTTATTGTTTAATTGAAGTTGGCGGTTGGGGTACTTGTCAATGCAATCCAGAAACTCACGCTATGAACCCCGATCCAAATACGAGGGCTAAACATCCGTGTATTGAACAATATAAAAAACTATGCGAAGATTTAAGCGAAACTATTAAATATTTAAATTGTTCATTTATATCTATATTGTTACATATCATTAAGATGAAAAAGTAGATGAAAAACAAATATAATAAATAAATATTTTTTTTGTTCAATTTAAGCATTTTTATTATGTGACATAACGTTACAACCCACAACCCCGGCCCAGCAACCAAACTCATTGTCGTTCTTTTCTAATATTAGTAATACATAAATGCCTATATACATACGTAACACTTTGGATGCTTTATTTTTGCTTGGATGCTTTAGATTCTTTATAAAATCTGTCAAAATGCTTCTTTCTTCATGGTATGGATGTAGCCAAAAGGGCTTAAGGAGTTTCACCATTCGACTACAGAGATGATTTGGATGCTTTGGATGCTTTTGGTCTTCCTTGATAATAAATGTATATTATTTAAACGATGAGAATGTTTAGGGGGTTTTATATTAAAACAATGACAAATTATGAAACAAGATTTAACATAGATGATGGAGCTTTGAGGCCTGGATTATTTTATTGATTACATGTACTATTATTAGAAAAATTAATGAAATTGTCGAAACGTAAGGTCATATGTTAAGTTTAAAAGTTCATCATTTCGCCATTTATTCGGAATGAGATGAAAGAGAGGAGAAGGAGGCGATAAGTTCCAGTTCAATTCATTCCGTAATCATTTAATGTTTATGTGGCTTCTCATCTCTTAATGACGTTTTAATTAACAAGGGGTCAAAATGTTAAAAGTAAAAGAATGATAACTATGTTTGTGTAATTGTTATTAGTAATTGGTAATATAATTTGAATTAAATTGAATTATAGTATTTCGAAATTATTTTTTAAAAAAAGTGCAAAACGTTATTTTAAATAACGGAAATTACTAAAAATAATTTCATCTATATAAATCAAAATTGAAAGTGTAAATAAAATGCTAATAATTACTAAAATTGAAAGAATTTTTCTAATTATCAATGGAGTTGGATTATATGTTTCAGTAGATTTTGCTAAACTTTGAAATGTGTTAATTTTATCAAAATTCTTTCGGTTCCATTTTTTGGCAGAATTATAATGTTCCCTATCTGAATCGTACAAATTGTAAAATGGTCGTGTAATTTCATATCCTTGTTCCCACATTTGCCAAATACCAGATTAAAACATGGAGTCAAATGCATGTTTATATTTGCTTTTTGGAAAATATTTATTAATTATATTTAAAATATTAAACAAAAATAACAAAACAAATATAATAATAATAATAATTCATTTATACTATGTAATTAAACAAATGTTATAGTTATATATGTAATTTATAAATTCTATACTTAAAATGGTTTATGATCATAAATTTCAATATCTATTGACGTGATTTGTATATCTAGGAATTGCATTCAATAAAGAAAAATAAAAAAGAGAGACAAGCAAATACAAAATACAAAATAAAAATACTAACAAAATTTTGAAGATTAAAAGCACGATTAAAATTTTTGTTAATAGCAATAAAATTTTTTTCAAAAATTCCCAAATTATTCAATTCATAATTTGGTGGAATTGCTCTCTCAAATTGTTTCATGGTTTTTTTGAAATTAATATTCAAATTCTTGATATAATTTTTCAATAATGACTTCTTAACAATATTTTTTGAATTGTAATTCCAATATTTGAAAATGCCGCTTTCAAATGTACTAAACAAAATTTGTGAAAAAATAGGATAAACAATATTTAAACGCAATCCCCAATATGTTTTTTGATAAATAAAGGACTCGGGTTTATTTCCCGATGGTTGATATATGAAAATGTCATTTGCAAACATTGAGAATAGATATTTTAAATTTTCTATTTTGTCTCTGTAATGAACAAATGCAAAAGTGCTTGGCAACAAACCACCAAAAATAATATCTTTATCTACATTTACTTTCAGAAAATGAAATGAGGATTTTGTTAGAAATCTAAAAACCAATTGATCATAATCTTGTATATTATAAAATATTGTTTTCACGTTCATGGAAATCCAAATTAATTTTTCTTTTAATATTTTCAACGAATTTTCATTTTTATAATTCTCATTTATATTCTCATAATATTTATGATATTGCAAATTGATTAAATGAACAAGGTTAAAAATTACATGTCCTTCTGAATACAATTTAATATCTGAATGAGAAAGCTGTTTGAAATTTGTAGGAACATTTGAATCAAAACCTTTTGAAATTAATGAATAAAATCTTCCTTTGTATCCGCTGGATAGTACGAGGAACATTGGTAGAAAAATAATAATTAAAATTGTAAATCTCTTCAATTTATTTTCATTTGACAAACAACTTTGTTCAATTAAAAATAAATATAAAAAATATGGAAAATACAAAATTGTTGATTGACCATCAATAGGAAAATAATGGAAAATCAATTGCAAAGTTAATGATGTTAAGGCAATAAAAAGGAATAAAAGAATCCATGATGAAATTTTAAATGGTATAATAAGAATAAACCAATGGAAGTGATTTTTCTCTATAATTATTAAATAAGAAATATCAAATGTTTCTAATCCTCCATCAAAAATTGTTAAATGCGTGTTATCATCTTTAAATAAAAATTGTTTAAAATAATCACTTAATCGAACTTGTTTGAAACTTTCATCAATTATATAATTTATATTTTTTCTATGTTTAGTAAAATTGAATCTTTTTTGAACTTCCATCATGATTTTGCACTCTTCATCGCTTAAAACATCACCCAAAATCAATTCTTTACACACTTCGAAATTAGCATGAAATTTAACAAAAAAATTCATATTTAATAAAAATCTTCTCCAGGATCTTAATAGAAACTTTATTGATGAATAATTAAATTTATTAAATGTTTCTAAGCTTATTGATTCATTAAAATATATATTGATTTCTTCCATACAATTTAAGCATATCATTTGAAAAGAAAAATTTACAGATAGAAAAAAACTTGTCACTTTTTTAAAAACATTAACACTTTCCTCACTTCTAAAAAGATAATCCTCAATGATTGTAATTTCTCCAGATGAATTTGAAGAAAAAACTAAAATGGTAAATGTTAATGGATTAAACGTTGGAAAATTTATTTTAAGAATATAATTATCCAAAATCATATTAGCTTCGTATGTTTCATTAATCCAATCCGAAATTGGCTTAAATAATAACGGAAAAATCAAAAAAGATGCTCTGCATTTCAAATATTTTGTAAGATAAAAGTTATTTTTCAATTTGAGACTTGACGAACGGTCTAATTGAACGGAAGTAGTTATTTCTCTTTTTAAATAAAATCTTTCAAAATGAATGAGGGACATTGTTGAATTTAACTGATGAAATACAATGAGATATTTATGCGAATGAATATTATCCTGAAATTTGGTTTCTTTCCAATTTCCGATTAACTCAATATGACAAAAACTCATTGCCATTAAATTGCTATTAATGGAATTTGTATTTATTTTATACTCAAAAAAATTATTCCGAAAAACAGAATTACCAAAGGAAATTATATTAAATAAAATTAAAACGACATTGAAATTTCCTATTCCTAACATTTTGAATCGACTTATCTTTTAATATAAAAAGTCGAAGTTAGTTCTACTGATAGCCAATCTAGTAATAAATCACCGACTCATTAATTTATTTATTTCAATTAAATATAATGATTTTAAGTTATTTATTTATTAAGTTTATTCATTCATTAATATCGATATTATTTTATTAATATATTTACTACAAATTTATAGTTATTTTTAATAAATTAATTAATAAATTGAGAATTATTTATGTTTTTCATAATATTCAAATAGTAAAATAATGATTCGATTTAAATATTTAATAACGTTAGAAAGCAAAATCAATATATTTATGTAAGTTATAATTTATTAAAATGAAATGGCTTATTTAGTCATTTATTTAAATTGTTTTCTTGAATTTTTACTTGATGAAGGTTGAAAATACATATTTTTTTATTAATTTGTCTACTTACATACATACATAGGTTTTTGTTCATAGCATACAAAGGTATCAGAAATATAGAAAAAAATTTACAAGTTTATCTATGTTGAATGAAACAAGAGATCACGGCCCATGCAAACAAGGTTAGGTTATGTGGCCCCTCAGTAAAAATATATTATTTATAAAAGACATTACATATAAGTTTAATATAAATTAAATTAAATATAATAAATTACATAATTATTGTTGATCTAGTAAATATTTATACAGATCATTAGAGAAATTTTTAAAATTAGAGTTACTATTATTATTGATAAAATGTGAAACTTCATTCCAAGTTAATGCTCCATTATACAAGAAAGATCTTATACCAAAATTATTTTAGGAGTAAAAGAGTGTAAGTTATTCAATTGACGAGTTGGGTAATTATGAATATCCGAGTTAGTTCTAAAATAGTTCTTAAAATAAGGAGGACAAGTAATTGGATTCATTAGTTTAAGCATTACATTAGCAATGGATAATTTATACATACTTTTAATGTCTAACCAATCAAATTCCTCCTTCTATTTCTATTTTAGTGAAAATGTGATCATATTTGTTAACATTTAACAGTAAACGGGCAAGTTTAAGATATTTATAAGGCATTTTTAAAGTGATAATATCAGCAGAACCCCAAAGTTCTATTCCGTAAAATAACTTGGGTCAGATAATGGAATTGCACATTATTGATAATTGCTCCTTATTTAAGTAACTTTTTATATTGAACAGGTTTTTATATAAGAGGTGTTAAGGAACAATGTTCGACTCAAAGTTTGGGTGAAAATGAGCGGGTCCAAGATTAACTCGTAAAGTGAAAATGAGACTTTATTAACGAGAAAAATACAGGACTGACTTGGACAGTAATTGCGGAGAGACTAGAACTTAAATAAAAGTTTAAGACAAAAGAAAACATCACTCACAATTTCCATAACACATGTAGTATTTAACATTTGAAATAATACAATAGTCAACATTTAAAGAAAAATCATCGTAACAAGAGGTAAACTTCACTAAAGAGTTTCATGCTAATGTGTTTCTTAGGTGCTTAATTGGTTTATGCAGTGGTGTGGATGTGTAAATGGGTGTTGATTGTGATTGTTGTTACTGCGCCTCCTTCGGCTGCTGCTGGATTGTGTTGGAATGCCTGTGAGTGTAAGCCTTGAGTCTCTTACTCTCTTTCGGCCACAAAGTCACAGAGTCCACATTATCAAACTCTGTTAACTTATAGGTTTTCGAAGTATAGTTAAAAGTATGAAGACTTTTAACTATCAATGCTACTACTTTAGATGGTTAAATGGACTGTTAATGAAAGTGAAATATTGAATCGTCCGACTGTATTTGTTATATCTCAATTTATTAAGGTGTTTTATAAATATAAGAAACCCAGCGTTCAATAGGATCGGTCTTAACGGATCTGAGGAAGTGGGGAGAGGAAAAGTCAAACAAGAGACCTTAAGGATCTCTCCCTCGGCCCTCCTCATCTCCCACTCGATATATTACATTACCAACACACACAGCCCTTTGCACTCCTTTGGCTCCCTTTGTCTCCCTTTACATATGACGTCATACACATCATATATATTATAATATACTT
>JAQGBZ010000760.1:0-14220 GCA_034687125.1 Neelides folsomi
GGAAACTGGCCAGTTCCGGTCGTATTGGCCAATTTATGCCGGCCCAGCCTCATCCCGATAAGTTGGTGTTGATTGGGTTGAGATTTATAATTCATAGCAACTTGGTTATTTTCTCTGGTGTTGTCCTATATCATTTTTGCACAATCATTTTTACCATCAACCATCATTCACCAGGGTTGGTTTTTTCGTGCAACAACGATACATAAGTATTTAGTGCACAAGGTACCTATTGTTTATTGCGAAACTTGATCAATACGTAAGAACTTATGTATACATAGTGCATTTAATAATTCAATTAATTAACAAGAGATTTTATGCAAATAATGGACTTAGAGTTGTCTTTAATTTAAAATGAAAAAAAAATGAAGAAAAAATGAAATTAATTAAGTTTATTTGGTTTGAATTAAAATTAAAATAACATTAAAATCACAATTTTAAACACAAGTATGATTATTGAATATCAATATAATTTTATAAATTCAATTTTTAAGAGGCCATAAAAGCTTCATAAGCATTACAATTTCCAAAGCCGACATGGTGATTTGGAATAGCTGTATCGGTTACATTACCACAAGTTTCACCAATTGGATTTGTTGCATCCGCAGTATTTTGCAAAGCTTCTTTAACATCAGCAGTTTTCATATTCATATTTTTGGATTTCATCAAACAAACAACTCCGGCAATATGCGGCGACGCCATTGAAGTCCCCGACATATCTCTGTACCCGTTACTGTTAACATGATGAGCCGAAACGATATTTGACCCTGGTGCTGCAATATCTGGTTTCATTCTCCCATCGGTTGTTGGACCCCTTGAGCTAAAATCTGAAACTTGAGTTTTATTTGTTGTCGATGCGACCCCAATGACATTCGGTTGATCTCCAGGTGACCCCATGGTTTTGCATCCATCCCTTCCGCTATTTCCTCCAGCATAGATCGGAATCGCTCCAATGCTATTAAGGGCTTCATTAATTATCATTGTACCGAGTTGATCCGCCGCCGCCGCCCCAACTGTTATTAACCACGTGGGCGGCCTTTGAAGCGTCACATTTTTCTGTTGGAGAATTTGTTTTTGTTGGACATCTGCAAAAATCCAAACATGTTTTAAGTGCGCTTTCCGGGCAACTTCCTTCACATCCGCGACAAGCCATCCATTTGGCTCCTGGGGCAACTCCGATTCCATTTCTTCCACAGACAGTTCCGGCAACATGCGTTCCATGGCCATTACGATCATTAGGACGAGACTTAACCATTGATGTTGAAAATGGGTCCTTTCAACTGTGATCCCCACCGCGGTAATTGTCCTTCAAGTCTTTGTGATTCACATTGACGCCAGTGTCGACAATGCAAACGACAACGCCTTCACCGGTTGAAAATGGCCAAACTCGATCAGCCTGAATTGCTTTAACTCCCCATTCGATTTCGCCATTTGCACGAACTTGAATTTCATTTTCTTGTTCTTGAGCTTGATTTATTGGATTTGACAATTGGATGATTTCTTCTTCTCGGACTGATGAAACTTCATCGAATTGGCTCAGAGATTTGATTAATGAGGAATCGGCATTTTTGATATAAATTTCATTACTCGTTGGGAAAGAAGAATAGCTGTATGAGGCAAATGGGTTTGAATTGAGATATTTAACAACGCCCTCTTGGGATTTAATTGAGTTGGCTGAGAGCGCAGCGTTCATTGCGTTGATTTTATCTTCGCGGGTTGAAAAATCTTCATTGTTGATTTGTTCAAAGACGGAAGAAGATCCGCCGTTGAATTGTACAAAAATATCTTTTTTCGAATTGCTTTTAAGATTTTTTAACGATTCGTCAATTTTATCTTCTGGATTTGTTGAAGCTCTTGCGAGAGCAACGCAAAATAAATATATGAATATAAAATTCATTTTTAAATTTCGTGTAAATTGACACTGAAATTTTTACTATTTATAAGAAAAAATATAAGCCTATTTTGCTTAAACATATTTTGCATTAAGTTCTTTCTTTAAAATTTAGCATAAAATTCTTTTGTAATGTCAAAATAATTTAATTTATTGATAGTGAATCCGGTTTCTCGCCTTGATAAATAAAAATCTATTGATGTTAAAATTTAAAAAATAAAAATAAATTTACATTAGGATTATACGTTACACAATTTATATTAGAGAAAAAACGTTATATGATTTATTAAAAAAGAAATGCCAATAAACATAATTGCTAAACTGACTTTTATTTAGTTCTCGTGACATTTATTAATAAAATCATTTGAGTTATTTTCCTATTTCTTTTTCATTCAATAAGCAATTAATTTGATTACATGCAGATGTTTTATTGTATTTTGTACTCATTGTCAATTTATTGTCTGAAAAATCTTTTACATTTTCATTTTATCTTTTTTAAACTTAAATTTTTCAATATCATTTATTTTATTAGTGTTTTTATTAATTTTAATTTAAAAATTTTGCAATAGAAATATTTTTAATAAACACAAAGTTTAACATATTTTATAATACATAATGGATTTAAAATTAATTATTTTGATATATGTATTGACATGAATATAATAAAGTTTATATATACCATATAATGTGCCTATAACGGTATATTAAATAAATATAGTAGGGTGGTATTTTTTATGAAATTATTAAATTAACTTGGTTTGATTAGAATTAATTTAACATTTGAAGTCCAACAATTTTATCAATACAATTTTAATCACATTGAATTTTTGATGAGTAAAACTTAAATTCTATTTAATAAAATCATTTAAAAAAATCAGATTTTTATTGCTTTTAATATATTCAACTACAGCTTTTAATGACTATTGTTTATACAACTACCATATTGTTTATATTGTATTCCATGCTTTCAAAGCATCTGTAATTCCATAACCGACATGGTTATTTGGAAATTTACTATCAGGAATATCACCACAAGTTTTCCCAATTGGGTTTGTTGTATACGCAGTTTTTTGCAAAATTTTCTTAGAATCTTCTGTATTCAATTTAGGGTTTTTGACTTTGAGCAAACATATAACACCGGCTACATGTGGAGACGCCATGGAAGTTCCTGACATAGTTTGGTAGCCGTTCTTGTTAGTATTTGAAGCCGACTGGATTTTCGACCCTGGCGCCGCAATATCTGGTTTCATTCTTCCATCAATTGTTGGCCCACGGGAACTAAAATCCGATACTTCACTTTTATCTGTTGTCGAAGCTACCCCAATGACCCCTGGTTGATCTCCTGGTGAGCCCATGGTTTTGCAATTATCTCCCTCATTTCCAGCGGCAAAGACAACTGCTATGTTTATGCTGTTAAGGGCATTGATGTTATCGTTGTAATTTTTTGATCCGCCGTCTCCACCCCAACTGTTATTGACCACGTGGGCCACTTTTGAAGCATCGCATTGTCCATCTGATTTTTTGGGGCATCCGCAAAAATCTAAACATCTTTTAAGATGATTTTCCATGCAATTTGCTTCATTACATCCACGACAAGCAATCCATTTGGCTCCCGGTGCAATTCCGATTCCATTTCTTCCAACGACAATTCCTGCCACATGAGTTCCATGACCTTGATTATCAAACGGATTTGCTCTTCTTGTAATTGGATCAAGCCATCCATTTGTCCCAGCGTAGTTCTCCTTTAAATCTTTGTGATCTCTGCTCACTCCAGTGTCAACAATGCAAGCGATGATTCCTTCACCTTTTGTAAATTGCCAAACTTGATCGGCTTTAACTGCTTTAACGCCCCATTCGACTTGACCATTTGCACGAACTTGAATTTCATTTTCTTGTTCATCTTGATTTATTGGATTTGACAATTGGATGATTTCTTCTTCTCGGACTGATGAAACTTCATCGAATTGGCTCAGAGATTTGATTAATGAGGAATCGGCATTTTTGATATAAATTTCATTACTCGTTGGGAAAGAAGAATAGCTGTATGAGGCAAATGGGTTTGAATTGAGATATTTAACAACGCCCTCTTGGGATTTAATTGAGTTGGCTGAGAGCGCAGCGTTCATTGCGTTGATTTTATCTTCGCGGGTTGAAAAATCTTCATTGTTGATTTGTTCAAAGACGGAAGAAGATCCGCCGTTGAATTGTACAAAAATATCTTTTTTCGAATTGCTTTTGAGATTTTTTAACGATTCGTCAATTTTGTCTTCGGGATTTGTTGAAGCTCTTGCGAGAGAAACGCAAAATAAAGAAATGAATATAAAATTCATTTTTTAATTATCTGTACAATAACCCTAAATTTTACTATTTATAAGAAAAAATTTTGATACTGAAAACATATTTTGCTTTAACATATTTTGCATAAAGTTCAATCTCTTTTGCTTAAAATTCTTTTGTAATGTCAAAATAATTTAATATATTTGCATTGAATCCGGTTTGCACATTGAAAAATATAATAAATCCATCCTTATTTAAATTTGCTAAAAGTAAAAACTTCACACATTAAACATTATAATATACAAATTAGAAGTTAGAAAATCTATTAAACAAATGATTTATTAAAAAAAAAGAATGCCAATATGTAAACACAATTGATAAACTGACATTTATTAATAAAATTATTTGAGTTATTATCATATTTCTTTCTCATTCAATAAGCAATTAATTTATTTAAATACAGATGTTGTATCGTACTTTGTGCTCAATTTATTATGTATCTGAAAAATCTTTTTCATTGCATTTAACTTTAATATTAAACTTAAATTTTTAAATATTTATATATTAGTTTTTGTATATATTTCAATTTCAATAAACATTTTATTTACAATAAAAATATTTTTAATCATCACAAAGTTTAACATATTTTATAATACAAGGATGACCATTTTCCCTCGTAAGTTTATTTGGATTAATTGAATGGGATTCCTCGTTGCAGATGCAAACCCCATATTTCCCAACTTGAGTAAAGTAAACAAGTAAGCCCCAACGATTCGTCACACTGTTCATGTTTTAGCCCACCCGGGTAAAAAAACCCGCCAATGATTGTAATCCTCCCGCTCCCAATCGGCACACATTTGTATTGAACAGAATTCCAAACAGTTCCCGATTTGCATTTGCGGAATACATGTTGCATAACCGAAATAAACTTTCTAAATAATAAAAAAATTCAATTACTCTTAATTATTTGTACTAATTTCTGTAATTAATTAATTATCCTAATTACCGTAATTAATTAATTATCCTAATTACCGTAATTAATTAATTATCCTAATTACCGTAATTAATTTATGATACTAATTAACTAATTACTGTTATTAATTACTTTTAAATAAATATTTTAAGATAAATATATTATTTTTCATACAGTTGGGGTTTTGTCAGTCTCTCCAAACCCTGATAATAAAAAATAACCCCATGGACATTGACATCTTGGTTCAGCGTAGGCATTTGATTCAATGCATACAAATCCAAATTGGTATTGGCATTCCTTCCGGTTCCCCAATGAACATCTCTCGCTGAAGAATTTCTCATCTGTCCTTTCCCAGTTTTCTAAAGGCATTCGCCAATCATATGTTTCCTTTGCGCGGGAATTGGCAAACTTAACCGAAATTGCCAAAATGAGAATGTGACAAAATTGTTTAATTAACAATTTGTTAATGTTATTTTGTTAGAATTAAACTGTGTAAATATAAGTGTAATAAAATCATTAAAAATCTTTAGTGACGCAAATAATTAATCTAGTTTTGGATATTTTATAAATGAACTCATTTTTATGTATTTGTATTTTAAATCCAAAATCCAATTGAAGATTTGATTGAAAATGAGAGAGGGAAATTTGAATAAGTATAAATTGTTAGTTATTTAGAGGAGGAATCTCATCAAGGCGGTTTGATAATTAAAAACGATAAATAATTGATAATTTATGGGGTGGGCGGGTGGCTTTAGATTTACGAGAGTGCGAGGGGGCGGAGGGAAATCACGCCGTTCACGACCAAACTCCCAAAAACTCCCCAAGGGGCGTCTCTACGCCACAATTCATCTCCCAAACAACGCCGTTCTTCACGTACTCCAATTTTCAATCAAACCTAAAGACAACACAAAGATCAACACAAAAAAACTAAATTTAGAAAACTCTTAAAACTCCCTTTAGCTCTTTTCCTTAAATCGTTAAAGCTTCTTTAAATATTTAAAGCTTCCTTAAATCTTTAAAACTTCCTTAAATCCTTAAAATGTCCTTAAATCTTTCTTATTACCAATTATAAAATTTTCTTAAATAAATAAGTATTTATGCTTAAATGTTTAACCCGTTCAGTTATTGTCTTTAACCTTTAATAAGCAAATGAATATAATGAATATTTGTAGTTTTGTAAGTTTAAAGATTTCTATCTAAACCATTGGATTGAAAAGAAAAGCTTTGAAAGCTCGTTTTGTTCATTTCACTCTTAATCATATGTTTAAAAGTGTTTATGATGAGGATCAAAGTCATTTAAGGTTTAATTGACAGGTGATAAGGAAAAACTCCGCCTACAAATTCACCCTTTTCTTTGAAGAAAAGGAAAAGGGAAGGAAAGAAGCAAAAGAACCCTTGGATTCCCTTTCAGCGTTTCAATCTCTTTTCATTCTCCTTTGAATTCCCTTTGATTCTCTCCAACCAAAGACAGAAACATTTGGATTTTACAAACGCCTATTACAAAATGAATGATTCTCAGTTTTCACTTTGATTTTTCATTGTTCTTTTTTCCTCATTGTGAATGTCAAAACCCCAATTGTTTGTGAGTGGGGAAAGAAACACTTGACAGTTTAAAATTCATAAATTAAAACCTTCATTTGTTCATTGAAATGAATGGAAGTAAATGGAAATGAACAATTTTGAGAATTCATTGGGAGAATTTATTGGGTTAAGAAAAGCTTTTCTTTTGTTGATCATTTCCTTTCCTTTTTCACACATAACTTCATAAATATGACTTCATATGATTTCTTATGAATTTATACGAATTTATATAATATATGAATTTATGTAAGTAGATGAAGAGTTTGTAAAAAAGAAGTAAATTGGATGTAAAATTTTTAAATTGCACGACGAAGGAACCGAAGGATTGAACGCATTGTTGATTCTGGGTTTTCCTGGTTCATTTTCCAACTTGACAGGTTTAGGTGTTGTTAAAGACTTGTTAAAGAGGTTGAGAAAGTGAAGGGTGAGAAATTGAGATTTGAAAGGTTCTAATGATCTGGACCAATTTCTTATACACCAAAATGAGATGTTTCGTGATCTCCTCCAGAAAATTAAACCCTTCATTTGATCCTTCATTTAACCTTTATAAAATCCTTCACAAGTTCATATAATAAGTATATAGCTATGCATATTTCATATCTTTACATATTTCAGATATTTTCATATAAATTTTATAATCTTATGTATTAAACCTTTTTTATATAAATTGTGTGATTTATTGTTATATTGACCGTAATGTTCTTATATGAGAATATTGAGGAATAGATTGCTCTGATTAATCCAAGGAAAATATATAATATACATATAATATATATGTAGAGATAGAATAAGCGAATTTGAGAGATAATGTATAATGAAAATAGCGGGAAAAGTTAAAAAGACGTTGGGAGATTTTCGATATGGTTTTGGAAGTGCCGTGATGAGTTTTGAACTGTTTATGATATTTCGGTGTTTGGATGGTTCGCTAACCATCTTCAAGATTTATGTGAGGGGGAGGGGAATCATTAATTTAAGGAAATATATTTCTCACATCTCGAAAGACCACGAGGAGAATGTTCGTGAATAATAAAAGAAAAGGGGAAAACTGGATTAAAAGCTTAATTCTCCGTCAACTCCCATTTCTCCTCTCGGCAACCGCACAAGGGAGAGGAGGAAAAGGGAAAATGGTAATTGACCACGATTTACGGCCCAAGCTCTCCGACAACAAAATCTCCATCCATCATTGTACAAATCTTCCGCAATATCTTCAATGTCTTCAGTTTAATATCTTCCGATACATTTTTACAATCAACAATAATCTATAAGATAAATGGGATTTTAAAAATTGGATCTACCTGTATAGGAAATTTCAAGAATTTAAAAATTCCCGGGATTTAATAATTTAATTATCGCTTAATTTAGTAATTGTCTTCATTTAGTAATTCTTAATTTTATTTAGTCAAAGGTTCGCTTAATTTAGTGGTTTTTGATTTAGTAATAATTGTGTCGCTTAATTTAGTTGTCAGTTCTCTTAATTTAGTAGTAAGGTTTTTAGAATTAAAAATTTCCTTTCAGTTTCCGGCAATTTCCAGGAAAGATTCCACAAGATTTTCCCAGTAAGGAAAGATAATTTTATATAATTTTATATAAGGAGCTTTTGGTGGTAGTTTGAAAAGTTGTTCATAATTTGATCTTTTGATAATTGGATGAAAAAGGGAGGAAATGCGGTTGAGATAATGACGGATTCCTAATTCGTCAATATGAGCAGAAGTTGAGTTGTAGCTTTAACAAGGGTTGACCTCCTTGTACTTGAATTGACTCCGAGGGATGATCGGAGGTTGATTTTGACCGGCGGGGTTGGGAGGCCCCTAATTTATAATTCCCTTCACAAGGAATTAATGGATTATCTCGTTCCGAGGATCTTATTATCTCACAGATATCTCAAATGGCCCAAAGGATCTCAAAATCTCCTCAATCATCCCACAAACACACTCACATACATTTAACATACATTTAACAATATGAACCATAGCCATTTAACCATCAACATTTAACCAAAGCCGTTGAAAAACAAAGATCTTAAAAGATTCAAAACATTTAACAACTCGCCGCTTTAATTTATTCCGCTTCCATAATTCAACTCAAATTGGCCAATAATTGATATAACAAGAAATCCCACACTCAATTATTTTAAAAAAATGTTTGTTTTTTTAAACCGCCAATTTCATGTTTTAAATCCTGCGAAATTATTAAATCCACAATACATATTTATTTATATTAACGTCTTAAATAATGACAGTTGGCTAAATAATGAGAGTTTAATTAAGCTATAAGCGCGAGATTCAAATTAACTAAAGGAATGTTACCAAAGGTAGTTTATATCAACTACCTTTGGTAATTAATAGGAAAATCAATGCTAGCAAGTCTTTGGTCATTTCTTATCAATTGTAGATAAAAGGGACGAAGGTATTTGATGTAAATGATCCTTGTGAATGGTTTTCTTATCCTGGGAAGATTCTTCTAAGACGTGATTGAGGCGATTGAGTAAGTTGTTAATAGAACGAGCGGAGAAGATAAAAAAAGTGTATGTGTTTTCTTTTAATTGTCCCCCATTCAATTTCTGGATGGTCCACATCATAAATTGTGGTCCCAAATGGTCCAAGATGAGAAAAAGATTAACTTTTCCGTTCCAACCTTTGGGATCATTTAACTCCCAACAACTCAGCCCTGGACAATGTAAAAGAGGAATGTCATTAACATGCGGGTCAGGTGTGACACTCTGGAAACAACCTTATACCCATACAAAATATATACCATATAATATACCTATACCACAATAAATCTCACAATATTAAATGTACCAGAATGTATACCACAATATAAAATGTACCAGAATGTATACCAGAGCATATAAAAAATATATTATGTAAAAATACTCAACTTGAACTTGTAGTATTAAAACATTAAACTTAGGCTATTAAATACTTATACCATACATTTAACGTTAACTTTTACTTATATTACAGATGCAGATATGAACTTTTTAACACAATGGGAGATATTTTAAATTTTTATGTTCTGATATATTAGTTTCGTATATAATATTTAACTGTGGCTTGTAAATATAAGTATAGTTATTGAATGTGTTGAATGTAAAGAATTGTCGGTCCAGTTAGGAAGAAAAGGAAGGGTCCTTTTGTTTCAACGTTGAAGTAAAAAAAAGTTGAGACTTGTTGGGCCATTCATAACTTTTGGAGTAATTAGATAGGGACGACCCTCAGACTTGCTCCTCCACTTTTTTACAGACCCTTCAAAACTTCCTTCCTCCACTTTACGCACCTTTAATCAACCAACACCTTTACCTCTATCTCATATAATTCTCTTTTTTAACATTATTTACATTTAAACATAATACCATAAACATAATTCTTATATTTATATGTATTTATTATACTTATTTTATCTTACTTATTTAATAAATATTTATATTCAAATATTTATTTTATTCAAATATATGGTTTTATTCAAAATAAGGATGTTTTACATTAGTGGCTTGACGTTAGCAAAATGATAAAAAAGTAAATGTAATGAAATTAATGATGGTTTTGAGTCTTTGAAGGGAAGTCGATAAATATTGATAATAATGAGTTTGTGACATTTGCATTCTTGGTTCATTTCATGGTTCATCTACACCTATGATTTAACCAATTTACATAATCCCACAACGCAACGCCTCTGTTCACTTTCCAAATTGAAAGAGCCGATTTATGAACAACCCTCACATACACTTAACAATGTACATTAACCAACCTAGTTAACAAAGCCCTTGAGAAATCCTCTACAAAATCATTAACAAAAACTTTAAGAAAAACCTTAACAAATCTCAATGGTCAATGCAGATAGAAAATAGTGAGAAGTAATATAGAATAGTTAAAGTTAAATAGGTGAAGATAAATAAGATAGGAGATGAAGCCAATGAAGCCAAGATAACCAAAAATGCATTTCCTATCTAAACCACATATATTTCTATACATTTACATAAAAGAGATTGAGAACATTGGGAGAATGTTTGAAAGAGATAAGAAGCTGTTTGTGCATGTGAAGATTACCATCAGGTTTTTAATCTCCAAAGAAGTGAGAGGGAAATTCATCACTCAATACAATTCATATGAAAAATCATATGGAGTCTGGACAGGGCTTAAGTGGTTGTAATAAATAGATGTAATAAATATAGTTTAATACTTACTGCTTCTTGATATATCTGATAAAAACTATTTAACTAATTAACTAATACTTAATTATATCTTATACCTGTACTTGTACCATACATAAATATAAATACATACACTGTATGGTAGAAGTAGATAATTGGAAGTAAAAGTGTAATATGGTATGTATCTGTATACCTAATATGATATATTATATGATATACAGTTAGTATAATATTTATGTATGGTACAGGTGTTTGTATATATCCAATGTTTAAAGGATGGGCCAAGGAAGAATATCGATAGATCATGAAGAAAATGAGGAAACTCACCTGGAAACCAATTAACATCCTGCCAATACCCAATTATTCAATTCTTCACCACCTTCTTCACAAACTTCCGTCTTAACAAGAAAATCAATTCATTACTTTAAAAAGTAATGTTTATTCCTTTTCTTAACTTTTTCTAACCTCATTAAGTCTTTTAGTTATTGACCTTCATTATGGTCATTATCTCATTATAGGAAAAGGTTATCTTGGGTTATCTTCCTCGATTTAATTAAGTTCTCCGTTTAGAACTTCTTAATGTTAGTTCTTAACATTTAAAGCCAAATAGAAGAATTTAATAAGAAATACTAATTGACAATTAATAATTGTAAATAAAAAATAATTCAAAATTTGATTAATGAGGGCGAAAATTTTAGTTGTTGGTTGACATGAAGCATCGAAACAAAGAAAAAGAACAATGGGGCAGATTTCTTCTTTTATGAATTTTTAACTTAAATTCCAAATTTTATCAATTTAATTAATAATAATGAACGCAAAATTTTTGATTAGAGAATATAAAAAATGTTTTTTATTTGGATTATCAAGGAGAAGCATTGTAATTGAGATTATTTTGGTCGGTGGGGAAATTTTGATCGGCTGTGGGTTGTTGGTAAGAAGAAAGTGGAGCTGAAGGGACGTCTTTCCTCTCTGTCTTTTTGATTTTTAATGCAATTTCCTCACAGATATGATCGTCGAGGGCGAAGGCGGCCAAAACGATGTTCGCAACCGCCACGATGAAGAGGCCGAAGATCAAATAACTATGAGCTTTTTCAATAAAACCGTCACGAAATTCGAAACGAGAAAGAAGAACGTAGCCGATTCCAACAAGAATCTAAAAAATTACAAAATTAATTAAAACCACAATCAAAATTTAAAATCTCAACTACCTATTAAATAATTAAATCACTATTATAATAGTTAAATAATAGTTAAATAAATAAAATGTCAAATTTTCATTAATTAAAATACAAATTACCTCAATTACAATACAAGTAGCGATGAGGAAATAATTAAGGGCGGGATAAGCTTGAGCTCCTTGGTAAGCAATAACGAATCTTAATTGCGATGCAGAAGCCGACAAAAGTGCCAGGGTCATGATGGCATGTGAAAGGGCCAAAGTTCGTCTATGGTTCGGTGTCACAGGGATTGATTGTGGTTGGACGGCCGGCTCTCTCCGTTCTTCTCCCGTCCTCGACGAAATTCTCTCCCTTCTTGTTCCTGACCCCCCTGAAGACGCCCGACGAGATCGAGAGGAACGTTGAGGTTGAGGGAGTCGGCGGGAACCTCCTGTCCTTTCAACATCTTGAACTTCACCTTGTGGTTTCTATCCAAATATTTAATTAATTTTAATTAATTTAATATTAACCTCAGAAGTGTCAATCCCTCCACGACGCGTCCTTACAGAAAGATATCTTCGCAGAGCTTCAGCTTCGGACATTTTCCTCGGCAGCTCAACATCCAACGGAAGGATTTCTTTCGAGTCTTCGCCCAAAACTTCCGGGTCCCGGGCAGGAACCGCCGTTGAGACCGAACTGACCGAACTTATTCGGCTCGGTTGTTCAGAATATCCACCAAGGGCTAAAATCTGCACTTGGGTTGGCTGCTGAGCTCTTTGACACACCGGGCGACTTTTTTTCTGTTCTGTTCCGATGTAATTTGGATATTCGCGATTTTCTCGAATATCTCGTTCTCGACTGTCTCGACTTCGTCCACGTATAGGCTGTGGAGGTGGCGGTTCGATCGGCATTGGATTGTACTCATTTTCAGCTTCAATGAGGTCATCGATGCTTGACCCTGCAGAGACCAATTCTGATTCATATCCGTTGTCCGTTGCATAAGTCGAGGTCGATGGAAGCGAAGGGGAAAAAATGTCACCCGGGTCGGCCATTTCCCGACTTCTCATTCGCGCATCCCGGCTGTCTTTACGACGTCGGGCCTCGATTTCTTTTTCCTTTTCTACTTGGTTCGTTTCGAACAACTTGTGATTGATCCGACGCTGCATGATGAATTTATCTAACTTTATAAATTTAATTAATTCCAATCAACTAATTCTAATTAGCTCATCGTAGTTTTAGACAAAGAATTTTAACAATTTTTCCATTTTCAAATTAAAACATTGTTAATTTTCTTTACACTAATTAAAATTAAAAATAAATATACAAAATCCATGACAAGAAAAAGAAGGCGATAAATATTTGAAATTGAATTTATTCCATTTCTAAAAGTCGCCTCAATTCTGAACATTTCGAATAACAATTTTTAAGTTTAAATGTCGAAATTGAAAAATTAATGCTTAAATGTTAAAGGGGAAAATTAAATGTAAACTTCGTCATCGTCACGTTTTCACAAAGAACTTAAAACTTATGACACTTTTGGGAAAGAAATCATTGAGATTAAAAAAAACATGTTTATAATTAGTACAAGGTTATATCAGAACAATAATAATAGTTAATAATATTTATAAGACATCCTCGCCCGGCACAAGTTACAAGTGACGGCTCTTGGCTTCAGGGAACCGATGGAAATATCGCTCCTCTTTCAAAAACTTCACCGACAGCAAATTACCTAAACAAAAACACATTCAACATTACAATCATAAATCACATCAATTAGTATTATTTTAATTACTACTAATAATTACCAATTAAAGGTAATTAAATTAAATTGGTTAATTTAAACCAATGTTAATTACATTTAAAATATGTTCTTACCATCAAACCACCATCCATGAAGAGCCAAATAAACAGTTCTAGCATCAGCCTTTGAGTTGCATCGGATGTACACACATCCTTCAGACGAATCACCATCCACTCCGATATGCAAAATACCCGAATTCGGACACTTTTCCAAAATTGCTCTCTCGATCTTCCCTTGATCACATCTACGATAAATATCAAAACAAAACAATTAAAAATAATTAAAAGAAAATAATAATAATTTTTTTAATTAATTAATTAAAGTTAAATTTATCTTACCCAGTTGTTGGATTAAACATTTGGCGAATCTTGAGGCAGTTTGTGGGAATTG
>JAQGBZ010000761.1:0-14218 GCA_034687125.1 Neelides folsomi
TGTCCAAGGATCCATAGTTGTATAAATAATTATACATTTGGTTACTAAACCAATCCCTGCCCCGTTTGAGCATTTTTTAATATTTTTTTAATAATTCAACCATGGAATGTACACATGTGATAAATATGGTTTCCACGAATATTGGGGGTTAAACGGGATGAAAAAGAGAATGAGTAAAATGTGAATTGGTTCGGGGTATATTGCGAAATTTAATAACAACTTGATGACTCAGAGCCGCGAGAACGATCCAATTTTACGTCATATTTTATAAATCATCAAGAGATTTGCAAATTGTCAATTGCTCGTCTTTTGTCTTTATCAGGCGAATCAAAATCCAAAATTATTAAATCTTTTTGTGAAAATGGCTTCAATTCCTGCCCAATTGAAACCAATAAACCATTTTTTGAAATGTGCCGAAGAACACGACACAAGAGATCCGGTTGTTGCTTACTGGTGTAAGTATTAAATTGCCTAAAATTATTTTCATCTTTAAATTTATTTGCCTAATATAATGAAATATTAATTTTAGTTAAAATTTATTTAAATACCATGCAGGTCGTTTTCATGCAGTTCAAACGGGATTGTCAATTGATAAAAGTTCAATGGAAGCAAAGAAATTCTTATTTGGAGTTTTAGATATTCTTGAAAACGCGAAGAAGGCCAATGCTGACAATGAAGCAATCACTAATGAACAAGTTGCCGAAGCTCACGTTGAGAATTACGCCTTTAAAATATTTAATTGGGCCGATGGACAAGATCGTTCTGCGATTTTCAACAAGTATACTACAGAAGATACATTTTATTCAACTTCATGTTTTATTTAATTTTTGAACAAGCAAGATTAATTAATGATTATGGTTTTTATAAGGAATGTTGTAAAGTCATTTTACAAAGCCGGAGTTTTGTTCGACGTTTTATCCAACTTTACCCCCGATGGATCAGAAGAAATTGAAAAGGTCAAGAAATATGCTAAATGGAGAGCGGCATACATCCACAACTGCTTGAAGAATGGAGAAACTCCCATTCCTGGAAATAAAGACGAGGATTTCGACGATGGATTAAATGAGGGATACTCTGGTATGAACTCCGGTCAGAATGTCAATGAACCTGGTGCAGGACCAAGCGGAGCTTCATATGGAGGAGCTTCTTCATACGGAGGAGCCCATTTTGATGGAAATCAACATAATTTCGCACCTTATCCGTCCCAACCTGGTGGTTCGCCTTTCATTCCCCAGCAATTTATTTCGTCTCCTCAAAACCCGCAGGATTACTCATCAACACCCTTTGTGGTTCCTAAACAAGAACCAGTAAATGCTAATGGTAAATTACTTTATAATAAATATGAGAAATGGAGTTGTTACAATTGTTTATTATAATAATGAATAATGTTAATTTTATTTTCAAGAAACATCCCAAAACATTCCACTTGATTCGATTACAAAGGCACAAAAGTACTGCAAAACTGCAACAAGTGCACTTAACTTTGATGATGTCCCAACCGCTCTGACGAATCTTAAGAAGGCCATCTTCCTTCTTGAAGGAGGCATTGAATAAGAATATTCGTGTTACAAGTGTTTAATTCATAATACTAACAATATACCTGTAAAATTTAAATCTACCTACCCAAATATTTATAAAATGTTTTCCCTGTTAATTCTTTTCTAATATATTTAAAATAATTTGTATAATGATTATAAATATAAAGTCATGAATGTTATTATTGTAATTCAACTTTATAAAAGATTTTACAATGAATCAAATAAAAGTAAACTTTTGATAATTATATTCAGTTATACTTGATAATTTTGATATTTATTATTTGAGAAAATTGACAGCCAATTGGGTATTATTGTAAAAAAAATATCATATTCAAATTGCATCAATAGGCGAAAACAAAATTTTGTATATTAATGAGTTATCAATGGTGAGTTCTTAATTGTCTTCTGAAGCAGGTTCGCCCAATTGGTATTTGCAGTTTGGACAGACAGGAACGTCCCTTCCTCCGTACTTCTTCCCACAAGGAATGCACATGACTTTCTTGTCCACTTTCTCCATAATGGGGATCACGTTCTCGTTGCACTTCGGGCAAACTTGCAAAGCTGAAAAATTCAAAATCTTATTAACATCTAGTTTTTGCAAAGAAATAACCAATGCCAACTCAATTAAATCGGTTTCATTTTTGTAGATGTAAAGGAAAATGAGTTTGTGAAAATTTACCATCGGCTCGACCCTCGTTCCCCAAGAATCCGACCTTCTTGTCAGTGTTGTCGTCTTGGTCTTGTTGTTGGCCGATGACGGATGATTGGGGGTCCATTGTGTTGATTTAATTAATTGATTAACTTTAACGAGAATTTAGAGGTTTGCCGAATTGAAAATTGGAAAAATGATTTTTTGAGAAAATTTCTGATAATGGGAATTGCAAACAGATTGTTCAATCAACCCTCTTCAGATTGTTTATTATTTACATATTACTTTAGTTACCAAATTTAAAATTAGTTTTCTTCTAATTTCGTCCATAAAAAATCCAATAACTGTCGAACAATTCATTTGACTTAAATACTTTACGTTAAAAGATTAAGCTACATTAAATGTTAAATGTTAATCAATTTGGAGGAGCCGATGTTGTTTATCTTAAACGTTCTTGTTTATTGTGAAACATTCGACTAGCTGTAATCTAAATTCTGGGTCTTTCTGTGTGTATTTAAATGTTCATGTTCATTTGTTGAGATTTTGCAAAGAGGATACATTGAATCTTTTTACGTTTTGCACTTTTGCAATGTTCTTCTTCTAATACTAGGAAAAAGGATTTGAAGGAGTAGATAATACGAGGAGGATAATTCGGAGAAGTCTCCGAAGAGAATGGGTAGTGTGGGTTCGGGAATGGATCCAAAACCGAATCTATTTGTGTTGACTGGCGAAGGGGACGGAAATAATCCTTTGCATCCCAGGTTAGTTACACTTTCCACATCCAGTCATTACAATCCTCCCCGACCTTAAATCTTGGTTTCCTCAACCCCCCTCCTTGCCCTTAAAAGACCATGTCAAAGGGTACAGGTTCAAAGCCCAATAGCAATTGCCTTTCCTCCTCCGTTTCAATGTTCATTGAGGATAGTCGAGATAGGGAAAATGGATCCTCAGACTTTACCTCTTCGTTTCCTCGATTAACTCCCTCAGTTGTGTCGTCAAGAATATTCTCGAGTTCGCCGTCTTGTTCGGCGTCTCAATCTTCATTATTTGTGGAAAGAAGAACCATTAAGGAGATCAACCATCGGATTCAAAGACAACCGAGAGAAATCATACATAAAATTAAAGTTGAAGGATCTGAGCCACAACCACCAATAGTCAAGGAAGAAATAATTAAGCCCAATTTAAACAATGGAGAAAAAGTTGAATATCGGGAGAGGAGAAGGACAACCCATTCACTTGAACCTGAGATCTCATTTGTGACCAAAGTTCAGAGACCTAGCAGTTTAGGCTTGACCTCTACATCGCTTAACTTAACCCTTAGATCCCCGACTTCTCCAACCAAGGGAGAAATGACTAATTCGCTTATTTATTCCTCAATCAGCAATTCAAGGGACGGATACGAGTCTCAGGTGCAGATTCAACTTGGCCCCCGTGGTGGTTCAATTTCTGCCACAAGGAGAAAGAGCCCCAACCCTTCTCATAGTCAACAAATTGATCAGATGAAAGAAGGTCAGTTAAGATTATCATATCAATTACTTTAAGTACTGTAAATAACTATGCTAAATGTGAACAAATGGTGGTATTTAAATATCTTTAATGTGTTTGTATTGTTTTCTTGTTTCAGATTTAATTGCTGCTCAATTGGAAAGAAAGGAGAAATTGGTGCAAGCAATCAACAATGAAAGAATAAGAGTTTTAAGGCTTCAAACAGAAATTAAAAATTTACGAGCGAAACTTCACCCCAGACCTAACGTTAGCTTCAATTCATAAAAAGATTTTCTTTGTCTACTTAATCAATTGGATAAAATACTCAATTTTTTAAATTAAGATCGTTTTATAAACATAATTAACTTCTAAGAAGACTTTATTATATTATATTCTAATTTTTAATATAATTTTAGCTTGATCGAATGAAAGAGGAAAACCATAGATTGCGACTCGAATGTGATTTAATGACAAGAGAAGTTGATTTATATGATAATGGAACAGGTATGATACAATACAATTAAACTAATGTTAATGATTAATGAATCAGAATTGATTTTGGCTCATTTTTGTTCATTACAGTTCCACTAGGAGAAACTAGTGAAGAATTTTATAGGGAAATTAATCCAGGACAAGAGGCCAACGCTTTGTTTGAAAATACGGGATATTATAAACCAAGAGGATCCAAACTTCCTGGAAATCCGCCCCCGCTTCGTCCACCTCCCCCGAAATTTGATCAAGACGAATGGCCTTGTTCTTCATGCACATTCCGAAATCACCCCGACCTCATGACTTGCGAACAATGCAACATGATCCGAATTATCAAATCTCCTTGTACTCCAAATCCGCTAGATTTATAAGAACTTCTTATATTTCACTATGAATGCAAAAAACTTTATTTATTTTATTTTTAAACGTAATTTATTTAATATTAAATAAATTTCACTCATTTATACAAAAAATGCAATTTATATGAATTTATTTAATATGTTTAAATTCATTGTTATAATAAGAGCACCTGTAATATATCGTTATTTTATCAAAAAATAAAATATACTACCTAAATATAAATGTTATAACTTAATTATTTAACCTCATTCATTATCGTACATGAGGGAGTAAATCTCCCACTAGAACCAAAGACAAGATTTTATCAGAAAAATTTCTATTCTCTATACAGTTTCATCTTTAAAACATTATATAATGTGAGGAGTTGTGAGCAATTAATTACTATAATACTGAATCTTCTACATCAATAGTGGATATATTTTCATACATCTATCATATCTGTAGTTTCTTTCAAAATATGATTTAATTTTAATAAAGTCAATCACAAGCACAAGAGATGAAGAGCTTTAAACTTCTATTCTACCATAATTCTCTAATGTGAAGATTTTCTCAACTTCAGGTTAGATCTATTATGAGAATAGATCGTGGTTTTTAAGAGGGAAGGGCATATGCTTTCAAATTATACATGATTCTATCTTATAGAATATTCATCTTATGAAACTTGTATGATCTTAGATCTTTCAAATACAAGCAAAAGCAATCTTCATTTGCAATTGCATAATGCAATTCTCATCCAACATCACACCTCGTCACGTCTCCCACTTTCCACCTAGTTTAGTGAGTTAAATAGTAATTATATTTATAGTAAAAATATTGTGATTTATTACAAATAATATTTTCTTTAATTTATTTTCATTCTATTTTTTATCCTATCATTGTTATTCAATCAATAATAATTCGCCATATTTTTGTTTTACAATTACAGGTCAAATTCTGTTGAATTAAAGGAAGTTCAAAATTAGATTACGTACAGAAATTCAGACCGACAATTATCAATAGGTTCTAAAAAGGACGAGTTGAGAATTATATTATTTGTTGTTAATTTATTGCTAGTTTCATAAAAATTGTTAAAATATTACTCAATTGATTATCCAATGTTATAATCTTGTAATAGAATTTTGTGTAAAAATTTTCACACATTAACAATCAAATTGACATTAAGATTTTATCTTGTACTCAAGCTATTCCTAATATAATTTACATCAACAACATTAATGTTCAAATATTGATATTATTATCATTTTTAATCTATTTGTTTATAAAGGCTTGGGAAGTTTAGTCGCAATTTATATTGTACCTTTTTAATTAATTAATCTATTCAACTTCGTGCGTTAAAAGCTAATCAAACTCAAGTTACTTGTCAATTAAATTTTAGTTTGTCTTAAATTATATAAGGTATATTTAGTATGAATTAATTTCTTTATAAATAACTTAAAACTTTTCGAACAAAAATTACGAAACTTTTAAGAGAAATTAACTTTAACTCTGAGTTTTAAACGTCGAAACTTGTCTTATTACGTTAAGAAGTCAGTCTAAACATTTGTATAAATTATTATGTCATGAATATTATTCATTTGTAATATTGTTCCAAGTCTCAAGGGCTATAAGGAAATTTAAAAGCCTGATTATTATAATTATCATTGTTAAAATCATATGCCTCTTCTTTAAGATACTAAATAGTTGAATATTCTTTAAGCAAAGGATCAAAAGTTACAAAGTTCAAATGCTTAGAATTAAGATTTTGTGTTATTAAATTAAGTTTTTAACGTTGTCAATTAACAAATGCCAAAATTGTAATTTTTCACTAAACGATTGAGATTTACTTTACAATTCAAGTTAAAATGCTATATTCGTTCAATTTTTTGTAATCGAAAGTACAAATTACGTTGCTCAATTGTATCACAATAAGAAATCTGGTCGATAAAGAGGAATCTAATATATAAGGGAATTTACTTGTCTCTGCATACAAAGACGAAAGATTCTAGTTACAATGGAAGAGGAAATTCAAATACTCTACTCGCTTTCGCGACCAGAAATCTCTCGAAACTCCGAAGAAATTTTTAATGGGCTGAAACAATTAAGAAGATTCTCTGATCTTGATTTAACTGTTGAATTGCCATTATCATCAAGTGAAGAAGTGAAGATTGGGCCAATACGCCCTGATTCTCCAGATCATCTTTGTATCGTCAATATTCTCAGACTTACCGTCGACTCTCCATTCCTTGAAGTGAAGCAAAGGGCCAAAAAAGTTATCCAATTCATAAAGGTAATAAGAATAAATATAATACTAACAATAATTAATTAAATCATTTTATAATTAAAAAAGATTGTCTTCTCAAACCAAAGGGTATATTAAAAATATCAAATTAATATTTTTAAATCATAAACT
Source organism: Neelides folsomi (assembly GCA_034687125.1). NCBI lineage: Eukaryota > Metazoa > Arthropoda > Collembola > Neelipleona > Neelidae > Neelides > Neelides folsomi. The sequence continues at coordinate 6,911 of JAQGBZ010000761.1, forward strand.
TTACCATACTATTATTATTCTAATTGCAAATTCTGTTAAATTGAATAATTCGGAGTTTATCGAAAATTGGAGTCGAATCAAAGAATGGTGCACAGTAGCAGCAGGAGCATTGGTAGTTAGAGCAATTTCACGTGTAGCTTTTTGCTTGTGAATGTGATTGGGAATAATTGATCCATTATTGGATTGTTTCTCCGTCGTTCATGTCGAAGGGATGAACCAGTCTTTATGTACTTAAAACTACTTAAGTCTATGCACTTCACAATAGATTTCATCTCTCCTGCTTCATGACCCGTTGTCATACGATGGAAATTCATTAGCATCCCATTCTCACTTTAAACGAGATCTGTTCTTCAAATCTCCTCAATCTCAACTACATTTCCTTCCCCGAAAAAAAGGGAATTGAAATTGAAACTTAAATTTCTACTTATCTCGTTTTCGCCCTCCTACCAGACTTTCCACCATTTTTTCTTTCCTCTCATGTTCTATCGCCCCCGTTTACAATTGCAAATTGCATTTGAAATTGATGCATAGCCTGACTCTCCCCATTCTTTTATATGAAATTAATTGAACAATTCTTCCTTCGTGTATTAAACGTTGAGTTTTTCATTAGGATTATAAAGCACAAACTTCTTTTTTAATTCTTCCTCAACCATGTCTCTCATAAATCGTCTTCTCTACCTTATTCGATTTATTCTTTGTGAACACAGCAAGTAGGATGTATTTAAAGGGAAAAAACAAAGTCATTAAAACGAAACAAACACAAAACGCGTTCATTATAGCTTTAATGTGCTCAAGTGCATATTTAAGCAATTAGAAGCTAAAATTGCCCATCTAATTACAAGCACCACTAATAATAAATAATGACGAATATTATTATTATACATGTTACATAAAATGGGAATAATTTCCTTTTAACCTTTTTACCCTTCTATTATATTTCACCTTTACGGCAGAGATTTCATGAAACAGGTGTGAGAGGAAAGTCAAACTTAAGAGGGATTATGTGAGTTGGATCTTTATGGTCTTGTTTTATTTTTCCAAATCATATTACAATGCATCTCGTCACACTTGCCTCCCTATTTTATTCATTTAATATCATTTCATTACCAGTATTTGCATAATAGAATGATTGTAAGTTTTTGGCAAGGTTGTGTGGAAATTTTTATCGTGGAGGGAGATAAGTTTTCATATGTGTGGAATTGACATGATGTTGTTAGAAGATGCCTACGGTTATTAGGATAGGTTAAGAAATAAGTTATACTGTACATGTGTGGAGGGCTAAAATAAGTTTCGAGAGTGAGCGAATTTCCTTCACATTCCTTTAAAAGATGGTTTGAGGGTGAGAAGCCAAAATCAACGTGACATTTTTAAACTTTGGCTAAGAATGAATGCCTTTCGGTTCTTTTGCCACCCCATTTAACATTTTGTGGCTTAACTCATCATTTGCATAGATAAAACAATCACGGGGTACAAGCCAAACTTTTTTAACCTAGGACAGGGCCAAGGATTCAACACATACATATTTTGTCATGTCGACTGTTGACTTTCCAAGTCTTGCAGACGCATATATTATATAGTGAAAGTAAAAGAACAAGTTTAATTATGCTGACATTGAAAGGTTTATTGAAGTCTTTGTCATATTTTTAAACTGGCCATTTCGCAGTTGTTTTTATACGAGTTGGCAAACCGCAATGGTTTATATTTTATTTTACTGGCAGTAACTTTATATTTATATTTAATGCAATTCATATGTCGTAGTTAAAGTGGTGCTTTATTTTTAATGCTGACACCATGTCATTAATCGTTGTCTCTTTAATCTTAATAGCCAGTATCTTAGTTAGTTTTAGTTTTTAGTGCTGCACTAATATAAAATACGAATGATCATAAAATGCATTTTTTCCATAGACTTGGTATATGGTTCTCGCGAGTACATAATAATTAAAACATTCTACATTTTACGGAAAATACTTTTATATTTAGCTTAATAGTAAAGAACCTTTAGAACTATTAAAAGCTCTTACTTAAGGTTAAAAGTTTTCAATTTACTCAAAAATTTAATTTAGTAAATCCCCCTTGGTTCGTTTGCCACTAAAAAGTTTGTTTTTGTGGAATTGGTTTACTGAAATTAAATATGTTGACATTTGGCTGTATAAACAAAAGGAATCGGACAACAAATTTTAAGTTTTAAAGTAGATTATTTGTAAAGTCCTCATGCTGAGGATTTGAACAATTCTAAGTATTTGGGTTTTCGGCGTAGTTAAATTTGGCCTTTGTTTCAAGTCTTTTACTTCAATGTCTCAGCTCTCTCTCTATCTCGGAAGAGTGGGGATGAGTATAAAGGAAGGGAGGGTCGTAAGTGCCGGCTCCCGACATTTGGAGATGGGTCTATAAAAAGTACATGGCATTTACACAAATGAGTAAAATTTTTGAAAAGCTTTTGACTTTTCCTGGAAGTAACGAAATTACAGCTGTGTCCTCTTGTTACTTTTTATTCAAACCTCAAATTAGATTAGCTGGGAGGGCAAAAAAGGATGGCAGTAAAAGTTGGGGATTTGAGGGCAAATTAATAGCTTGTACTATAACTTCCATTACGAGCCTCGAGCGTTGGTCCATTTCTGCCCCGAGAATCATATATTTGATTGGATTTGATTTTTATTAAGGGTGGGGGAATTGAAAGAGAATGAATCAAATGGATTCTCATTCAATCACCACGGGTTGAAAAGGAAAACGGGGGAAATGAAATGAAATTGGAAATATGGTTATGGGGAAAGGTCGTCTGAACTACGAGATTATAAAGGGACTCTCTTAAGATCTCTCGCCATCCGCATCCTACAGTATGGGGGACATGGGAGGGTCATAACAATAAATAAAATTAAAATTAAGAAGACTCTCAATTTCTTTTCTTTACAGGAGAAGGGGGTTCCAGTTCCATCCATAATGGCGAATGGACCATCAAATTTCATTGCCGTTTATAATGTAAGTTTATGATTCGGAGTTTATTGCAATTTGGGGTGTATGGGAGTTTTTTCTTTCTTTGTGGGTTTGATGGGTCTGGTGGTCTGTTTACGACGAACCTGGATGGTCATCTGCGAGGAGGAGAGGGAGGATATCGGGGGGAGTGTGTGACAGGAGATGGTTTATTTCTTCAATAGTTGGCCTCCTCTTCCTCGTTAGGATCCGGGAAGAAGAATAGGAGGAACTGTCCCTCTCGAGTAATTTAGCGAAGGGCCGAGTGAGAGTCACTCACGGACGATAAATCTCTCTCAGCTGAGATGAAATGGAAAGGGCTGGAGGCTTCAGCTGGGAGGCAAAGGAAAAAACACGTTTAATGGCTCCCTCATACTCCAGCCTCCAAATCCCGAGATCCTCATCCTTTGGTTTATGTGGGCTCCTCTGGGTTCCTTGGGTACATAAGGCAAGATTCGGCTGGAGTACCTTTTGAACGGAATTAGCTTCAGCTTCTTCCCCCCGGGATCCTCACACTATTGGAGGCAGTTTGGTCTCCGCCTTCAGCTACATTCGTCCCTCAGCATCTTCAATCTTCCGAGCACCACAAGACACTTTTGTTTCCATTCCTCCTTCCAAATGTCTTTTTAAAACGGGCAAAGGGCAAAAATTGAGTAACTGATAGGATTGAGCTTGGAAGGAAAAAGCGAACCTTTGGATGCATACAACTTCTCATCAACAAACGGCTGAGGTTCCCATTTCCCTGAGCTCTTAAAGTGTTTGGAACTATTAAAACTTCAACCTTATCTCCAGCCCCCTTTGCTCTCCCGTACTTTATGAGCTTTCGAGACGCGAAATGCTAAAATGTTTAATGCGGCTTCCAAAAATAAATTTCTCTTTTATGATCCCCTAACTCTGGTACTGATTAGCACGCCGATTGTACAGAAAGTTACAAATGTGATCATTAGTCAAATATTATTGCTCTGCTAAATGCATTCTACGCGATGTTTGTTACAGCATTTGACTTATTTTGTACATTTATGGCCAATTGAGTCCCTTGTATTTTAATGGATTGAAACATTCTGCTTTGCGCTGAAAGACTCATTTCGTAGGAGGAACACGTTACAAAGTGCTAATGTAGTTATTTTAAAATCATTCCTTTAAAGTCAATAAGTGATTAAATAAAATTAGTTTTGGCCATTTAGAGAGATTAAAGAGCGTTAGAGGATATTTGTTTGTGATAAAATATTCTAGGATGGTTGGGCTAGGTCAATGGAAAAAACATTTGTAACTTGGTTGCTTATTCCCCTTTGGGACGAGCGACTTTATTAGAGGGGGGAGACAGAGTGGAGCTAATCGTTAAGATAATTGGTTACATCATTTGCATATGTATGGAATTGAAATGAGTGAAGGGAAATAGATTTATATATTCATATATAGAGAACAGAACCTTCACCACTCCATTCTGACGATGAATATGCATAGAAAGAATCATATTAAAAAAACTGAATCTACAGAGTGATGGGTAGGTGGAGGGGATGCAGGATATATCCACATGTACATTGCATGATTTTATAAGAATTATAAGATCTTATATCCCACACATCCCATAAAGAGACACTTGTCGTTGAGACCCAAATAGTGAAGGAAATCCTTGAGCTTGGCCTTGCCTCACACTCTCATCTCAAGTTGGGTTAGGGCCGAAGAGAGCAGAGTTGTGTTTTCTCTTATCTCTCTACCTCCTTCCATCTCAATGTTCCCGGGGAGAGCCTGGGAACACTAGGAACCCTCCTCCTCCCTCGACCTGCCCAAATGAGCCAGGGTAGAGAGAGAGTGAGTGATGGATGGTGGTGGACCCTTCCCCCCTTGCAGTGAGCTCGAACATGATTCGGAGGATCGCTCATGGAAGATCCTAACCTCACTCACCATGGTATAGAAGCCTCCACTCCTTGGTACACGTACAAATTACCCCCTTCCATTATCATGCCCGTCAGGAGAAGAAGCTCACCTCAGCTGATAATTCGGGTTTGTAAAAAACAGAGAGATCTTACCTGAGTTATATCCCTATGACACAAATGAGGGTTCTCCTCTTCCTCTGCCTCAACTTGCTCCCTTAACCTTCACTCGTCCCATCCTTACCTAACACCAATATTACTTACACTACATCACATGCATAGAATAACTTACACCCGTGAAGAAATGACCCTTTCTTTATTTACAACTTCTTTCCTACGATGAAGGTAAATCGGATGAGAAGGGTCTCCGCTGGAATAGTAGTGTGAGAGGAAAATGTGAGTACTATTTATGAGGATACTTAATTTACTCGAAAGTACTTACATTATAGAGAGAAATGAGCCCTTGAAAGAAATTAAATCTCAACCACGAAATCTGAGATGAGGTTCATTTTTTGAACCCTTTCAACTATAGGCACTCCCTTCACCGTTGAGATATTGAGGACCAAGAAGGAGAAATTTAAAGGGCCACGAATGATGTACAATCTTGAAGGTTCGAACTAAGTGGAGAGAGGAGAAATGAGGGGAGATATATCGACCTTATACATAAACATGAACCGAAGATATAGATTAAACTATTATGGGTTTTCTCGGTATATAACTTTTATTATCGGATGGTATCTCCTTGAAGTTACATATGAGGAAAGAGGAGTAAGTGAGGTAGGAACTCTTCCACTTTTTTTCCTTGACAGGATCTTGGTTGAGGGCGGACGGGAGTTATAATAACAAGGACTTATTCTCATCATCATCCGAAGAATAAGCAATAAGGAGGAGGCCTATTTATTCTACCCTTGCTGGTCGAAGATGATGATCGAAGGAGTTGTGAAAAGGAACATTTTTTATTACCTCTTGATGATGACCAGGAGGAGGTTGATAGAATGAACCGGCATGATTATAAAATAAGGGCTATATGCAGCCAAACATTGTAATTTTTTCCTCTATAGAGGAAGGTCTTAATGTCCAGCAGGGTTTAATTTCCAAAAGGCCTTGGAAAAGTTATAGGCTAAGCCTAACAAGATCTCTTATAAATATTACTGTCTATGATAATAATACATAGGTAGAATATTTACGTATAATACTTTTATATTCATGTACATAATTGTAACTTGGATTTTATATGGGCATGAGGGGTGCAAGATATTCTGTTAATACATTATTTATTTCGTGTTTTGAATAGGGTTGAGTGAAGAATCGAAATGATAGTTGAGTAATTTTTCTGGTCTAATTGTAATCTCGAGCCAGTTCCTGGGTATCAGAACAATCACATTACATATGACGGCATGTGTACATGTATTATTTTCCCCAACCGAGAGAAATAAATGGTAATAAGGGTGAAACTGGAAGTGATTGTAAGGGTAGGTAGGTTTAATAATTCTACGACCATCCTATCTCACTCCTGAGGTCACCTTTCAAAATAATTCTCTCTTCGTGGCTTGAGGTTGTAGGATGTGGATGGAAATCGGATAATATCCCATTGTAATTGTAATTGCAGAGTTGGGGGAGAGATAAAGTGTAAAACTCAACACAGTGGTTCACCGGGATGAATATAATTGTAAGGGATTAGTATGGATGTGTTGTTTGCATCTCCTCTCATTACCCTCCGAATTGTAATATTTCATTTGGGGGCCTCCGTGCGGAGACATTGAGAAAGCTCCCTTGTGTTCCCTCTTTCATTCCTACTGCTCGTTCCCTTCGAACCGACGACGTATCTTGGGCCCATCGCTGTGAGCATAATAATACACATTTATTATTTATACCGGCCACCGCCTGATTCTTATCTACATGGATTTCTTCCATGAGTTTTCTCATCAACGACTGCTAGGGCTTTTATATTATTAATATACCCGAGCTCCTCCATCCCTGGCATATCCTGTTTCGCTCAAACTCCCGTGAAAGCAGCGGGCTGAAGATGATGAAGGGTTTTTTCCAACCTTCTGATTCACATCATATCTCATCTCTCATCGATTACCTAACAACTTCCAGAAATAAGCCAAAGGCTTCCCCTTCTACGCCCTCAACGTGTCAAAACCCTCATATTTTCCCCTACCTTTAAATATTACTTTCTTCTTTTTCAACTCGTCTTTCTCCTCCTCGTCTTTCGGCGGCTGGAGCTTCCCCTCTCTTTGTCAATGTCTTTTTAGATGACAAAACCACGAGGTTGCCTTCCCTATCTCTTGAATTATATATTGAAGATTCGGATCCACTCTTCGAGCTTTCAATGCTCGAGAGGTTCGTAAACATAAAAGGGAAATGAAATCTGTTAATAATAATGAGAATGGAATATCAGTAAGGGCCTATTTCAAAGTTCGATTTATTTTTTATGGTTTCTAGAGATATTTTGTAATTTTAT
>JAQGBZ010000762.1:0-14158 GCA_034687125.1 Neelides folsomi
AAGGTGTTTAGGGGAATTAAGGATAGGAATTGAGACGGAAAAGAATTGGTCTAATTGATGTTTAACTATATTTAATAGTTAGAAGTAATGTTTATTTTTTATTAAATTTGTTCGGTCCTGGTCCTCCCGAAGGATGGTTGTCCAAAACCAGGATATGACAATCGCACAAGTTGTGCGGACTCAGTCCCGGCATACCAATCTCGGCATCCGGCATGTCCTAACCTCCCCCCGAGAGTTTTCTCTTCTCAGGGGAGCTAAGAAAACTCCCTGGGTCAAGTAATTTTTTTCCATTTTGCGGGAATTCCTATATATCTGACCATATGAGCGAACCTCTTGCCTACTTTAAGATCTGAACACAAGTAAACACGACCTCAACTAATACAATACCTATTAGACAATAGCATTGCCCATCTTCTTTTTAAAATTCTTACCTGGACATTTCATGATTAGGATCCCCATCCTTTATGCAGATTTGCATTCATATGTCCATTCAAGATGAGGATTATTTTTAATTAGCAATTAAAATATTTTATCCTCTCAATTAAAATATAGGCAATAACATTTCCTTTCCCTCTCCCTCTCCGGTTCTCCCTCATTCTCATTCTTCAAATCACTGCACTGTCAAATCCATTCATCATTTACCTTTTAAATATATAATAATTACAACAATTAAGTATTAATATAGTAAGTGTATTTTAAGTTTGAGAGGAATTAACATTAACTAAACCCAAGAAAAGTTCTTTTATGGTTAGGCTACAATCTTAAAATGATCTTACAATTTATTATTAGTAGATCAATGGAATTTCAATCCAACCCGTTTAGTCCAATTAGTTTTAAATATTTAAGTGCTATCGACGGTAATAAAATCATAACTCTCCCGTTTTGAGTCTGTAGGTCAAAAGTTTTCGCCGCTATTTACCTTCATTAAATTTGGTGTGAATTCCTTGAGGTGAGTGAGACGTTCATTTCCTACTGGTACCTTCGAGTTAAAAGTCAATTTGGAATCCTTGGTCCGGTTCCCACGCGTGGAGATGATTCCACTCATCATTATAATTAATTATTCCATGGGGTATATAAAAGCTAAAGCTCATTCAGATAACTGGCCCAACATCACTCCACCACTCAACCTGTTACTCTTCGATCAATTTCTATTTTATTTTAATTTATTGGTTGATGAATTTGTAATCTGCTAACCAATAAATTGTTTATATCATTACTTAAAGTATCAAATTAATTAAAATAAAGATATACAGATATTTAGGAGGTTGAAATTGTTAAAGTATGACTGTTTTCCATTTTAATTAAAAGCATTGATTGTGATGATTGATTGTTAAAATACTCACCTTACAATTCATTGTTTATTACAGCTTATTCGTACACCTTTGTTAACTTAAAAGTTATGTAAAATGAAGAGCGAAAGTGGCGTTAATAAATTTCATGTGATTAACCATAAATACGAATGACCCGACTCGTTTTCTTCATAAAATGCTAAATAAATGCAATCATATTATTTAATTACACATATATTTTTATATTATGGATCCGACGTTAATTTAATATTCTCGTTTAGTTAAACCGTGTAGTTTTTACAATTATGTTTATGTACATTATATATCATCTTGAGATTTAAACGCACTTACTTTTTATAGTTATACCGAGCATATAAAGCTCCTCATTAGTGCAATAAACATGTTAAGTTAGGTCAGTAAGGTATTTTATAACAGGTACCATTCAACATTTTAAAAGTAGACGATTGTAAATTATAATATATACTATAATATATTCATTTTATATCTTTTCTTAAACAGATATTGAAGTTAAAAAAGTCTAGAAGGGAATTGAAAGATTTAACATGTTTTTATTCTCGAAAAATAAACTATTTAGGCAATATATATTAAATATCTATTATTGTATTTTTAATTCCAATGCTACCATATAAATTTTATACACGCACGTTACAATTATCATTATAACTATTTTTTAGTTAATTAATTGAATCTGTCTAACTTTGAGTTATTATAATTAATTGTTTAAAGAATATATCTAAATAATCTAAAACCTTAAATTTAAAACAAATAAAATGGTTAATTGGAAGTATTCGAGGTATATAAATTGCAATGTTCATAAAGTACAAGAAATGGTAAAGCCTTTGCAAAGAGACAATTAATGCCACGACATTATCAACTTATTGAAAACCTTTTGCAATCAAATTAATATTAAATTAATGTTTGTTTAATATAATGAAAATGGAATTTTTAATAGCTTTAAGGACAAAAGTATGAATACTTCATTTGTAATTCCTATTGCTATTGTTATTGGTGTCCCTAACAGGGATGATGACGCTCCCTTCGGAAGTCAACTGCGGATGGAAATTGTTCCTCGACGGAGACGCTCTCTTCCCATTTGGGTACATAACTTCAGATTCCTTGAATCGACTCTTCGTTCTCGTCGTCGTTTCCGACGATTCAACTTTCCCCGACGGTTGGCCATCCGATCCTTGTAACGTTCGGCGAGAAAATTTCGACGTCGTGTCCGTTGTAATTCTCGGCTTGTTTGCTTCGTGATTGTCTGGCGTGCTTGAGCTCATTCGATAAGTTTCATTGTAATCATCTGACGCTGGAGAATTCGCACCTCCAAAGGCTCGCGAATTGAATTGTTTCGACATAAGCGACCGGCTTTGTCCATAAGTTGGAGTCATTGACCTGGCCGGTGAAGCTCCACGAGCTTCCGAATTTCTCAAATTCTCCATTACAACTTTTCTGGTTGTATAATTGTCCGTTGAAGTGGTCGAGTAATGTTCTGTGATTGGAGGACCGTGGCCGTAGCGTCCTCCATAGTTCGACTGATTCCCGATCGTGTTCACGTCCCGAACGCTCCGACTCATGAGGTTGATCAATCGCGGGCTCATGAGGTCAGTAGGACCATCAGCAATGTGCGGATTTGATTTGTAGGTCTCTTCATATTTGTGGCTCGAGAGAAGATTGGATGCCACATTTGGCCTCGTGATTGTTCTCGGGGTGAAGCTGAGACTTCGGTTCAAAACTGAACTCTTTCGCGAATCATTTGCATTTTTGTAGCTGTTGGAAATGGAGACGTTGAAGTCATTGGAACTGATGCGATGATTTTCTCTACCCATCGTGTTATTCCTCCTTTCGGGACGATTCGGAAGAGTGCCGTCGTCATCTCCGAAGTAAAATCTCTTCCTTGGCATTGTGTTCGACCTCCCATCGTGTTCATCAATGTGTTCGACTCCTTTGAGTCTGTGCATTGTTGAGTCCGGAGTTCCAACGATGTATTTGGGATGAAATTGTTTCTTCAAATAAATAAAATTTAATAGTTTAGCAAAAGAATAAATATCAATAATAATATTAATTTCTAATATTAATTTCTAATAAAACAATATAATAATAAACAATATCCTTAAATGTAAAATAAACATTAAATTACCTGAGGAGGACCATCGTAAGAAAATGTTTTTTCTCTTCGCTCAACGGTTTTTCTCTCAGTGACCTCGGCATCTCCATTTTCATAACATTCATTTTGCCCAGGATTGTTGGTTTCATTTGTCTTGAAATAATTGCTGTGTTTTGACACGTAGCCGGAGTTTCCGTAAGTTCCGCTCTCAAGTGAATTAATTCCACGATGAGTTGGAGGTCCCGTGTACCCGAAGCTCTGTTCTCGACGTTCGTATCCTTTCCTTTCACCATAATCTCCGCTTTTCTATAAACATGGAAAATTTAATGAGATAAGAAAACTAATAAGAATAATTTGACCAAATAAATATATTCAAACGCATATAAGTGAATAAAGACTAATATTAAATGGATAAATGTCAAAAGTCAAGTACAAGGTTTTAATACAAAAAAACAATTTATCTAATAGATACATCGCTATATGTAATAAAGTATTGGTATATTGATTGAAAGAATATTATTGTTTGTGTTTTTGATAGTATTACTTAAAAGAGCTTATAAACATAATAATATGCAAGTATTTATTATAGTTATAGTTTATATTATTGCATGTTCAAAATGGCTTTTGGCAAGTGGGCGATTGAAATCGTTTAAATTCACATACAATTCATATATTTTCAAAATGGCAGGTGTTATGTTTTTTATTTCCTTCAATTTGTGAATCCTCCTATTCCCTTATATTGACCTACGTGGGCTCATCCATTCAAAGATACCCAGTGTGTATCAAATGTTTGATCACGAAATTTACATATTTTTCAAGGTTCTTTGCCAGAGTTGATCAATCAAAAACGTCAAGTCTTTTCAAAAAACTCTAAATATTTTCAAAAATATTATTTAAATTAAAACAATGGTAATGTGTTTAAATGTTCAATTATTTCTTATTATTAAGAATACCATTAAAAATATTACAATTTATCCCTTCTAGTTATAAACAGATAAAAGTCATTTTGTACAAATTCATTTATTTAAAATTCTTTTAAGTCTGAATAAAAACATTAATATGGGGAATTAAATTTTCAAAACCATGGAAAATGGTGGTAGTAATAATTAGGGAATTGGTCCATTTGCCCAAGTGGTCTCGCGAGACAATACCTCAGTTGCTCAACTTTACCATTAAATAGGGAAAACGGAATTGAGAGAAAAGACAATAAGCGTCGGTGGAATCATGGTCCTAATTGGAGGGATTGTTGTTGTAAAGTATATGTAATTATTGGAATGAAGGGGCGACGCCCTTGGAATAGGACAAAGTCACGCACCTGAAGATAGGACGGGAGTTCGGAGGCGAACCGTTGATTTTGCCTTGACATGTTACCGGCTTGGGAGATTGGGACAATGTGATCCCCTCTCAGGTCGGGCGAGTTTCGTCGGCGGGATCGCGGAGGCGGCGTTGGCGTCAAGTCCTCCTCCCACTCCTCCCCACGTTTGGGCATTGCGGCTCGCCCAAGATGAGAGTTCACCGAACGCATCACGTCGTCATTCCGACTCTTTATTTCCTTCATAGAACCAATTAAGGACTTTTTTAAATATCGCATTACTCATCGATTACTCTTTTTCATATGAAGCCGAGTTATAGCTTAGGTGTATATCCAACAGAATTACTTCAACTACTATACATACATAAATACCTATTGTAGTTAGTTGCAATCATACGTACCAACAGTCATACATGCAAAAAGAGTGACAGATGACAGTAAAGGGAAGGTTGGGTTTTTGTATAAGAGAGAATGCTTGATCGAATCAAATAACACTTCTGTTATTTCCTCCTTCATATCACACAGTTTGCAAAACTACTTATTTTCCAATCTTTGCCTTCATCCATGATTAATTACAATGGTAAATATATCGTTTAGAACGGGATCTTCAACTATTTCTAATCTTTAAACATAATATAAATTTATTAATACAAAAGAAAATTAAATACACGGACTTTGTTGACCGTGAAATTAGAATTAACACAATTAATTTATATATAACGTAAATGATAAATAAATCGTCGCTTCCTTCTGTCTACTAAATAATTATTTGAATAATTGTCCATTTGAAATGGAACTCAATAAGCATTGTCTAAAAGCCATTTAACTGTTCAGTCTCTAAACAATGAAATAAATGAAACAAACAACAAATACTAAATGTAAGCAGCGAATGAAATTTACAATTAATTGCATTCTATAGTAATACAGCTATTGCATCTCACTTCCTAAATTTATAAGACTCGTGAATCAAACGTAATCAAATAATGCAGTGGTGGAAGTGAGCCATTAGGTGCGGACCATTCGCATTTTTAGCAACACTTTGCTAATGTCTATCCATGCACTAAATGAGTTCAGCAACTAATAGGTAGATCACTTAATGACAATCTTGATTCACTTTGACGCTACCAATTGGCATGATCAGTCCTCTCTACAAAGACACACATTAAGAGAAAAATGAAAGATGTGTGGTTGAAGCTATTACAAACAAGTTATAAATATTGGTCTTACATATCGATGATCCTTTTCCACCGCTGGCCTCAGTCTTGGCTGATCCCCAAAACTGATTCTCTTCCCATCCCCCTTGTGAGCAAACTTGGCGGAATTGTGGGCGGGCATGGGCGGCGGCGGCGGCGGCGAGTGGATGGGTGAGCTCCGGGAGGTCATGGTCACATGAATCCCTTGCGGGGTCGAGCGGAGCGGCGATCGGGGCGAGGGCTCGGAATTCAGCGAACTGCTTGAGCTCCCAAAATGACTATTGAGCCACCGATTGGTCTCGTTCTTCCTCGTGTGTTCCTCTTGGTCAAAGTCGAGAGGGCGATTGGTGAGGGCGTCGGACCTGCTGGAGGAGAGCGGAGGAGCCGCCGCCTTAGGACCAACCCCGCCCGGGACCTCGCTCTTGTGAAGTCTTCGAATCCTCTCTGAAACAGAGTCCCACAAATCCTCGTCGCCCTGCCTCTGTGAACTGATGTTTTCCGACACAACGTGGCCGCTCTCCCCAACCTGCCCACCACAACACGAGTCAACTCTCTCCCTGATACCCCTCGCTACACCTCTACACATTTACACGCCTGGTCCTCATGCAATTGGTCGATGAAGGCAAAATGCACATTGATGTGATGTAGGTATATGTGGCCGATAACACAATTCAAATAAATACATACATACTTCTTCAGTCCTAAATTATTTGGATTAATGGTTAGTCCAGTGGTCAATACCTTCACTCCTTGGTGGTAAGTTCCTCCGCGAGGAAGAGCGTAATATTCCACCACCTCTTCGTTCTTGGCCCGTCTGTGCTCTTCCTTCCCTTCCCGGCTCTCAATGTGCTCGAACTCGTCCGAGTCGGAGTCGGGAATGTCTTCGTTGTGGAATTCTTCGTGTTCGTGGCGCTTTTTAATTTCCGTCACGATGTTCCCGTTCTCCTTCACTCGGCTTATCTGTCAATGTTCATTTTTTTCAATTATGTCTCTGTATTTTGCTAACATGTGAAATGTACAGTGGTTGTAATATTAGCAATGTAATGCATTTTCAGCCCTCCACTTTCCTCCGCTTTCATACACCACACCAAATAAAGAATGAGTTTCAATTCCTTCCGCGCCCTTTTACCCCCACTCCCTTAAATATTTACAAGATTAGACGAGATATCCTAACTGTATTTAAACTAATTTACATATTGTCTCAAGTTGTTTTTAAATTGAAAAAAGATTTAATTAAAAAATACATATAGATAATTTCGCAAATAAATGCATATGCGACTAACCTCACAATAATTTGAAATTTAAATAAAGAATACCACAGCATTGGAAATGCATTTTTATAAGTGCACTTCCATGTTGGTTTAATTAGAACGAGAATAAATCAAACATTACTTCATTTGTGTCGTGGATGTCTGTGGTCCGATCGTGTCTCTTTGATTGTTGAACAACCCTTTTGTTAGACGAATTCCTCGGAATCTGCGACACAGGAATTAAATCACGACTGTCTTTATTGATCTTGTGAATGTTGTGATCTTCTCCATTTTGAATAGCTCGAACGAGGCTCTAAAAAGAAAAAAAGAAAATTAACTCAATGGAAATAGTTTCATTTTAAATGATATATTTGATTACTAAATACCTATATTATAATTTAGAGTATAAAACTATCAGAAATGTACAGAGGAAAATATAATATTACTATTTCTGTTATGGTGAAAATAATTAATTAAAATAAGACAAATATTAATTTTTCAGTTAAGGATCGAAAAAAGTTAAATTAATTTAGCGAAGACCGAATGATCCAACTGCTATTGATTGTGAGTGAGAGCCATTGGATGACTGAAGAAGAGACGACAAAGTTGAATTGTCCCTGCAACAATCAAACCAGTGGAAGTGGGTGGACCATTAACGAATTTAAATTCCATGTTACAACCAGCTTTTCCTCATTTACTTATTCTTGAGGTGACGAAGAGGCGACAATGAAGGATTGGCCATAACATTTCATATTCATTGGCCCTTCCTCTTCTACTTATAAAGACACTCAGATGACCCTCGGAGAATATTCATTTATGTAAAAACGAAATCACAGCTAAAATTTTAAACACTCATGTTCACACTTTCCATTCAATTTGCATATCTTCTCATTGAAGAATAATGAAGAAAGGGTTTGGACAGAAGGTGGGAAGCCAATGGGGATTTGGACGATCCTAAATAATAACGTTCTAACTACTTTACGCACCGTTAAAGGTCATACAAAACACAATGAACCAATTGTATAAATCAAGTAGAAGAAAACCTCGTGTTTTGGAAATAACGACTTATTGTCAGAGACAAAATTCATAAACTAACTTGGTAATTGGTGGTTAAAAGCTACATACTTTAATTATATTTTCCACATTCTTAAACAGATGTAAAATAAGTTATGTTCTTTAGGTAATATACTTAGATTCTCATATTAATATTTAAGTGTGTGTTAATATGCTAAATGAATTTAAAGAAATTTTCCTTTAAGCAAGGTATTTTAAATACAATATACCACTATGTCGCCTATGTAACGTTGAGCTACATAATAATAGTAATATTGCAAATGTGATGGCTCAAAGTTGTTCACAAGTTTTAGTAACAAATAAATGAAACTAAAGTGAAATTGGGTGGATTGCAGCTCGGTGTGATTTTATGAATGTGATTGGCCTCAATGGCCAAAATAGGACTTTGCCGTGGCCTATGAATAAGGTCACTGGCCGTGTACGGATCCTGTCAAGTTCCTCAGACGCTTCCTTCTTTTAATTAGGAGAACAAGGATGAGTTTTAATCCTCACAAGATTCGCACATGAATCCCATTCTTGTACGCGTCAAGTAATCCTTCAACTTTTTGATATTGAACTTTCAATGTCTTCCTAAGAAACCTATATATTGAATCCAATCCGTTTATATACCAAAGGAAGTAAATTATGTATGACCAACTGATATATATCAATCTTTTGATTTGAGTGAAAGTGCGTCAATGTAAATAGAAACGATTATATACATTATATAATTGGAGGTAATTAACAATTATGTACTCTTTTGTTTTAAGCCTTCGTAAATCCTTGCCAATTAAGTTTTAATCTTTTTTAAAGGACATGGTGGTTCGTTCAACCTTGAAAGTTCCTTTTCCCATTTAACTGCCCCATAAATGTTAAGGAAACGATCCAAAGTTGAGTAAAATTTTCTAAAAGACTCAAAAGGCCATTTTCCACTTATTTATCTCATTCAACATTTATGCCCTCTTTTATAGTTAAATAATAAAATGACCTTTAACACTTTCCATTTCCTCAATACTGAAAAGGCTTGTGTGCGACAAATCTCAGTCTCACATGGAAATTTAAATATAATAAAAGTTGCTCTTAAAGACATTACAATTTGCCTCGTTTAAATCATATATAAAGTTCATACAAACACGAGGAGGAAAGTTTGATATATAATTCCCCAAAGGTTCGGAGATAAAGACCCAATGAATATGATTCCTTAAGAGGATTTATCCTTAGTTGGTCTTAAAAGTATTTTGGCTTATAGAAAGGAAAAGGTTGTTTATCGGTTCATCCGGCACTCCAAGGAAGATTCTCATCTCACCTCGGGTTCTTGAATCATTTAATTGCATCAATTTATTCCCCTATCTTTTAAAACCATATTCGTCTGGATTGCTTCTATTATTCTATTGCACAAAAAATGGAGCCGACCAACGCCCTTCCTTAATTCCTCATTCGGTAAGAATTTTTACTAAACAAAATTGTATAAAAAATTTACTAATTGAGTTTACGAGTAACTCCTAATATTATTGTAATAGCTCAAATTCCTAAAAAAAACCACTTAGGTGTATCTAAAGTAAATGTTCATGTGGATTTGTAAAGTCCTGGGGCTCAAATTGTAAGCAGATTTAAAAGTAAAAGTAAAATATATCCTAAGAATATAAAAGGGTCTACTTTTTCTATACCGATGTATTTATGTGCCCTCAATATTTACTAATGTATTTAGAGTTAGCCCACAAAAAACTTTCCACACAATGAATTTAATGATGCTCTATTATTAAATTGTAATGGAGAGTCTTAAATAATTAATAAAAACGTTCCTTTCGCATCCGCTTTTACAATGTTTGAAGCATATGGTAATTAAAGGCATTAATCTTTTGCAACTTGTCTTGGGAGTGAAGGGTTTAAAGAAAGACAATAAATGCTCACACACTGATTAAATAAATACGAATCCTCTCGATTCTAATTTAATACAACTCTCGTCTGGATTGTTAGGAAGACAAGACTTCCCAGACTTGGTCTAATTAAACAATTTCTCAATGCTGAGCATGAGGGAATTGTTCGAGTTAAAATGACGAAATGAATGGAGAATGCACGACAGATGATTGGGACTTGATTGCCAAACGAATGCTATCATTTCCCTCCTCGCTCGTATTGATCTCAACAAGGCACATGTCAAAGTGTTTCGCGAAATTCATTAACCGCGTCTGAGATGGAAGGTGAGTTGGTCTTAAATCAACAATTGCACAACTCCGTGAAATGGATATATACTTGGAAGGAATTTGGCTAATAAGAACCAACTTGTGTGGTTGGGATTTTTATTATTATCCTCGTCTCACTCACGACGTGTCTCTCCTTTGTTTACACGGGATTTGGAGATCACCGAGATCCAATTCATTCCTTCGGAATTGTGTCAGGGGTGTCAAGAGAGTAATGAACCTTTTACAAAACATCTCATCATCACAAAGAATCGATCGCCAAATCTCAAATCAACTTTCAATCTTTTTTCATAATAAACCCTATTTGACACTTCTATTGTGAGAACTTGTATTATGAACACATCATAACCAAATGATTGAAAATTCCATTATATCGTAATGTTCTAGTTCAATACTTTTGATATTCATGTGTTCTTATCCCCATCAAACTCAGTATCCTTTGATACATACCGCATCTGGGAAATGAAGTTTAATCAAGTTAAACTATGCAGAACACATTTAGGATATTTTCAAATACAAAATGACATAAGAAGAATAAAATAGATTTACATATGTGACAAGTATCTTTGTTATTTGCAACTACTAATATTGCAACTATTTGTATCTCACATGGCTCTCACAGCAGTCACAGCACAGGTATAGCATTTGGGCGAATATGAAAAGCTATTAAATGACTCAAGGCTCATCATCACTCATATAAGTTAAGGTGGGATGATTAGTTATATTAAGGTATAGGCAGAGGAAAGAAAAAATTTTTGCAATCAACTTCGACTGCTAAAATAGAACGTTAAAGGGAAAACCTTGAGAATCTTCTCGTTCCTCAACACCTACTAAACATTGTAGCGTACCTTTTTTCTGACATTGACTGAGGAATTCATGTACCTAGGTATATGCTTTCACCCAACAAGAATGTGAATTATTTTACGCAAGGAAGAATGGTAAATTATAATCTCATATTTACACTGCATGTTCCAAGCAGTGAATTGGGGAATTGTATGTCTATCTTTTCAATTTCAAGCTATAGAAAATTTTTAAGTATTGTCCAAGTATACTTACAGTCTCATGCTTGAGTGTTTAATTATATTATAAATTATGGGTGTTTAATTAAGTGAATGAAAAGTAAAATATAATTTAGGTTTAATTACTAATGAACTAATGACTTATTGATCGTGAGTTAAAAAACAAATGTTCAAAGATTCCAGGTTACAATATTTCGGAAGGGTGTCTTTTTATGAAATTTATCATGCATATATATTAGATTTAAAGATTAAAGAATTCTAATATGAATTATGTATTTGCGAATTTGCGATGTTAACTACTACATATATCTTCAATGAACTGACTGAGTCCACTTAACACTCGTGATCTTTAAGGATCTTAATTTCACATAGTGCATGGACATGAATGGTGAAGAGAGTGTGTTTACATTGAAGGTATGTGATAATTCTGAAAATTAAATATATTTTGTTAAACATTTGCTTTACAAGTTTAAGATAATGGAGAATGAGTTCCTCGGCTATTTTTTTAGAAACTGATGGATAATTCATGTTAAATTGTAAACGTCGCAATGAACAAACACAGGAATTTCAATGTTATCTAACTTTCACAAATAAGTATTAAACTATGAGCTAGTTCCTTCTATTCCTCAATACTACCCTTCAAAAAACAGATAATAAAAAATCACATCCGCTATGAATCAGAATGCAATAAAGGTGAAATATAATTTTTTAAAGCTAAAACTTGCCATGAAGTTGACTAAAATATATTTATTCTATTTAGTAAATTAAAAGATATTAAAGGTTAATTTAATTTTAGTAATAAAATACAAAAGGTGATCAGATTTAAAACTTACGTTATTTGTCATGTTGCCTAAATGGTGAACTTCTTCAGTTTCGTAAATATCCTCAACTTCATCATGGGTTATGACCTTCCTCTCGTTCGTCTCTTTGACCACGGCTTCTTCCGGAATGCCCTCAATGGCCACCCAACCTTCTTCTGGGTGCGGGTCATCTCCTTGGGTCAAATGCTAAAAAAATATAAATTCATTGTTCCATTTCATTATGACTTGGTTTGTTTATTCAATTTAATAATAACTTTATAATTCTTAGAAGACCACCGATCCTATCCTATGCATCGTATACATTTTTAAGTGCAGAAGCGTGTAACAAGCCCTTCTCATTATTACTTAATAATTTTCTTTAGAATCGAATGCATAAAATTAAGTGAGACGGGAAAATTCGTGATCTCATCAAATAACTAAACAAACAACGAACCAAGCTGCCAAGCTCGATCCGAGAGACTTTCAATAAAAATTGGAAAATTGGCTTTGGGTTGAAGTCATTGGGTAGAATGTGGGGAGTTGATGATAAATCAAATATTTATATATTAAATACTTGTTCGTGAATTACCTCTGTATGTTGAGACTCTTTTTTGTCGGTGTCTTCTGTGGTGGTTGTAGTGACGAGTGGGCCGGAGTCATCAACCACTTTCCCATCTTCCAGCACGACTTGTCTCTTCACCCTCGTCTCAATTTGTTTGGTCGTAGTCAACTCTGTCCGCTTCTTCGTGACCCATTCCTCTGTAAGAAGATAAATGGAAAATTAAAGTTTCACTACTTCCACAAAGAACGTCTTAAATCTTTTAAATGATTAATGACCAATTCAATTCCTTACAAAAATTATTCTTAAATCACGCTCACTGTCAACCAGCATTACGTAAATTATATTGAAAGTTAATAACATTAAATATTCAAAGGATCTAGAAAAATCTCAAGATATAAATATTTTTGTAACAATTTAAAATATTTAGCCAAGTTGAATGAACTAGTAATTTGACTTGGAAATCCAATAATCATTATTTTCATAATTATTAAAGCCAATTGATACTTCAGTGTCGATTCATTCAGAAGAGCCATTATCGGAATAAAATAAACTCTTGCATTTGAAGATTTGAACAATTTAGTCCATTAATAAATTGAGGCCAAGAATCGTAAAAAAAGTGGAGGCGATTTTTATATATTTCCTACTCATTTAATTAAAATTAACAATTAGACATAAGGAATGAAATCAAAAGATGAATAGTTTGTGTAATTGAGGAAAGAGACTTTAATTCATTTAAGTCTCTTTACTCTCTTTCTCATGAGAATGAGGCATTGAAGAAGCATGGATTGGAGATTTAAGTATTTTGAGTTGCCTCCTTCTCAAATGTGATTGGTTAGAAATAAAATATTTTAATTGCTAATTAAAAATAATCCTCATCTTGAATGGACATATGAATGCAAATCTGCATAAAGGATGGGGGTCCTAATCATGAAATGTCCAGGTAAGAATTTTAAAAAGAAGGTGCTATGTCTAATAGGTATTATATTAGTTGAGGTCGTGTTTACTTAAAGTGATCAGATTTGAAGTAGGAAATATGTTCACTCATATGGATAGATAGAGTTCTTTAGCATTTGAATGAAAAGAATTGAAAAACCTCAACCCCATGAGGTTTTCTAGCTCCCCTGAGAAATAAGAGCAAAGTTTCTCGGGAGGGAGGGTGGGACATACCGGATGCCGGATACCAATCTCGGCATCCGTTATGTCCTGGTTTTGGACAACCATCCTTCGGGAGGACCAGGACCGAACAAATTTAATAAAAAATAAACATTACTTCTAATTATTAAATATAGTTAAACATCAATTAGACCAATTCTTTTCCGTCTCAATTCCTATCCTTAATTCCCCTAAACACCTT
>JAQGBZ010000763.1:0-13924 GCA_034687125.1 Neelides folsomi
ATTTGAGTCGATGTAAGGAATGGGTTGATTGTAACTTTCTTCTTAATCGTCCTGTCGATCCGAACAGTTGTTTTGCGTGGCTTACCACTCCGAGGTTTATTTACAATTAAACCTGTTTTTTTATATTTCCTAACAACATAACTCACTGTAGATTTGCTTAATAAAAGCCTTAAAGCTATTTTAAGGTAGCCTAATCCTCGTTCATGCAGTTTTATAATTAATTTTCGCAGATCGATTGAAAGATCTTTGCCGCTTCCCATTTTGTGACAAAACTGCAATTGAATGATAAAAATTTCTACCGCTAAGTTGTATTTTAGCTTTTATCATCATATTACACCGAGATATTAAAAGTATTCAAACGTTTCTATTTTAAAACATGATAAGTAATAAGGGTTTGGAAACTTATGAGCATCTCAAAATCTCATTTTTCCCAGACAATGAATTTTAACTTTGTCGAATGTTGGGAGATTTCCATTATAATTGGTCATTTATAAGTACATATCATAGGTGTTCTTAGAATAAAATTATAGGCCAATACAATTACCAGTAAAAAATTTATGATCATTAACATACGGGAGCAAAGTAGGGTTTACAAATATATGGTCCCATGTGTATATATTTATGGCTATTAGTTCAAGCTTGATCAATATCCGTATTAGAGAATTAGTTAAAAAACAATATGTAAAAAATCATCTTTTGAGTCGTAAGAATCGAAAATAGTGGCTCATAACAGAACATGGATAGCGGAACGAGGACAAACTTGCATTGGAACTGAGTCTGCGCAGCATAAGATAGTATAAGGTTTATTCTCAGAATGCTCGATTTGTCCGTATTCATATTATATATTCATATGTTTAGCAATGTCCGTGACCAAATCAAATTCATATGATCCATTAATGTTAATGCGTACCATAGAACTTCTAACAATTTTTGCTATGATTAATTTTATGTTTTGGTCGCAGAATGCTTATCCATATTAGTATATTGATTTTATCAATAATCATAATTGTAGTTTGATATACTTGATATTCTTAAATCTTTTCAAAATTGTGGCTGGTTTTATTCCTATTCCATATTATTAGATCGATCTGAATTCAAAACTAAACCAGTATAGAATTTGTATATGATCAATATCTATAGAAATAAATATATATCTATCTATAGTTATATCCATGTCGAAGTTTTTTGTGTTCGGATTTTATACCATATTATAGCCAATTAAATTTTTATTATCGGTACAATTTGTATATCATGTTTATATTTAATGCGAGGTCTTGTGTTAGATTTCACGTACTCAATCTAATTCGTAGGTTTTTCATATAAAATCGTTAACTATAACCTTTCAAAATTGCTCTATAAATGCGGAAGTTAAATAATTGATTACTTTTAGTAAAATTATTTAAATTTACAAATTTTTATGAATTGCTAAAAGAAACTCACTTTCACTTTTTTAAGAATTCGTGAAAAAACACTACACTGAAAAAAACCGATTTCTTCCAAGCTCGCTCTGTTGGTATGTTCAATTTGATTTTTATGCAAATGAATTATTTATCTACTACCTTTCGTTTAAAATTCATCCATCTAAATAAGGGTTATACATTTTTTACTTAAATAGAAACTATGGCCTTTATTGCTTGGTTAATATTTTTGTGCCACTTCAAAAGTAGGGTTTCAAACTTAATAAAAGCGAGGGTGCTACCAAATCACTATGACACTTTATAAATCAGAAATAGCACACCTAAAAAATTATTTATGCCATCATTAGGTTATAATATAAAAATCAAATAATAATATTGTAATTAAATTAATTGAAATAATAAAAATGCATTATTATTGAACAATTAGAGCTTTTATTACTCTTGAATTGTAAATTTGTTAAAGGTAACTGTATTAAGCACATCAACTGAAATGCTTTCAACTTTAATTTATAAATAAAAAATCGGTTCACATTGCAGAAACAATATATTTTTTCTCCATCTATTGCATAGGCAATATTATATTTGCATATACTCATTTTAAGCTTGGAATGGACCCTGCCTTTTTTGTGACGTTATTTTTGAGTAGCCAAGTTAAATGGTATCCTTTATGGTTTTGCATTTTAATACCTAGGTAATTGCAACAATATTTATTGGAATTAATATTATAAATTTAAATTTTTTTGTGGTACTATCGGCAAACGTGTAAAGTAAAATATGTTCATTAAAAGCTATCCAATATATCTAGATTTTTTCAAATTTTAAATAATGAAATTATAATGCACCAATGCACGTTTAAATCGTAAATCCTAGATATTTAATAGTTTTTAACGGATAGTAGATTTAATTAAACTAATTAACCGGTCCTGTCCGTTTCGATCAAAGTTCGTTTTGTCTTGTTCTGGTCCTGTCAGACAGATCGAAATCAGATTTCCTTTATGTCTGATCCGATCGAATTCTAATTTCTTTTTGTCTGATTCTTTTCTGTCTGAATCAGAGTTTCTTACGAAATCGTCGAGACGCACAATTTAGCCCCTCTACTAATGATTCCCCTCCTGTAATATTAATAAGATTCTGATATTTGTTTGTTATATACTATACATAGCTCTATATGGACTTAAAAACCCGTCATTATTTTGTAAAACGAATCTAGTAATAGGTATAGCCTGACAAGTTGCAAGAATTCGTACCTTAAGACTGTTCTCGATAAATTTCCCTAAAAATGAATTTTCAAAAGATTTAAATAGAACTCCTTTCTGTCCAATTTACTATTTCTTCTCTCCCCAACCAAATGTCTAACTATCGTTTATATAATTCTTCACGTCAAGTAATAATTCTTCACCAAAGTGACGGTGCATCTTTTATTAGGAAGATGACTCGTTGAGAAATCGGAGCATGGGTTTGCTTGAATGGTCGGAACTATTGATTTTCATAGGAGGTGAATGTATTTAGTCTCAACTATGTTTCATTTAATAAAGAAAGATCCAATTTAGGTATTTCCGTTGATCGATTTAGCTTCATCTGATGATCTTCCAAAATGAGTTTATGG
Organism: Neelides folsomi; assembly: GCA_034687125.1. Classification (NCBI taxonomy): domain Eukaryota; kingdom Metazoa; phylum Arthropoda; class Collembola; order Neelipleona; family Neelidae; genus Neelides; species Neelides folsomi. The sequence continues at coordinate 3,025 of JAQGBZ010000763.1, forward strand.
AGAGGATGAGGAGTTTATGTAGCCTTTGTAAAGATTTCTCTCGAGAATATTCAAAACTGATGTTTTAATATTCAAGTCGGAAAATTCGATAATCAATCAAAATAAATTAATTCATGTGAAAAACTGAATAATCTTATTAACATATCTAGTTTTCGACGGATGTGTTTATTTCTGAGGCTTTCTGTTTCGTTAAACTTGTCGATTAATCTTTTTAATCCAGGAGATAGGTTTAACTTAGGCATCCTTTCAAGATCCTATACGTTTGCCCTAAACTAGTTATCTCGGAATAATTGTTTTTCCAGTTCGAGTCTTTCCACATCGGAATAACTTACTTCCTTAGAACTTTCCTTTTCAAAGATGTGGAAAATAAATTTATTTTGGTTAAGTAGAACGGAAACTATTATTATTATACATTTTCACTGATATTTAATTTTAATCCTATGTAAGTGAAAGTCATAAATTACAGTAAACGGAATATATTGAATACATTTTCTCGTCGCTGTTTTAGTCTGCATGAAAGACCAAAATCTACTAGACATCTTGCCACCAAAATCCACGAGCCATCTACGGATGGCAATGGTTGTTCATTACTATTTTTCACACATGCTAAACTTTCCAATTTAAATCGGACCATGATTTTTGTTTTTGTCAGACGCGGAATATACTGTAACGGGATAAATTTGTTCTCATACGATACTGGAACGAATGAAATTGCATTACGATCGGACATGGGCCGACTTATAGTCCTTATTGAACAATTGAATTTGATAGTTTCCAGACTAGGACAGAACAGATAAATCGGAATTTGATTAAATCTGATCGGAATTCAACAAATCAGTAATTGGACCGAACTTGAATTCTTCAATCAGGTCCGAGTTCAGATCTGGGAATATTCTGATCGGAATCCAAACGCCCAACTGTGTGTATTCATGCTCTTATATTCAATCATATGCATTATATTTTATATTCGATAAAAAAAGGTTATTTAGAGATCTAATCACAGATATGTCTGCGTTTAGATATGATATACCATTCACCCTTTCCAATGCAACCAGTTCTTAAATGTTTACAAACGTGCACATCGTTAGCAACGATTAATTAATTAAAATTCAAAGCAAAATCAATGCAAAATCTCCAAAACTGCAAGATTTGAGGAGATGAGAAATGAAAATAATAACCCGACAAATTATAATTTCCACTTGTAATTCCACAAAAGTTCAGTCTATACCGATGTCAATGTCGTCAATCCGAATGTCTCATTATACCCCTAACCGCCAAATGTTAAAACCCTTATTAAAACCCTAAACCCTAGAGAGGCATCTATGGAGCAAGTCCCGAACAATGGCCCCGCCATGTCTAAATTCTTTCGAATTCCCGTTTCCCCTTGTATATTTTTGCTTTTACATCCAAGAGGAATCGAGTCTTGTCATATGTCGATAAAAAGTATTGCGATGTGTAACGGCACAAATATTGTTTTAAAGAATTATAAAGAATCGGGTTAAATAATTAATTAATTCTGCATATAAGAATTTGCAAATAATATCAAAGAAATGGATCTATTTAGTGATCAATTCGGGTAAAAACTTTGCCAGATCGGAAAGAGAATGCCCATGATTGTCAAAAATATTTAAAATTATATTATATTAATTTAAATAATTTTATGAAATTGGATATGATTCTCTTAATAAAATGATATTTAAGAGTAGTAACAGTACAAGAAAGTTTTTTTTTAAAATTCTAATTTAATATTTTAGATGGTTTTGTACAATGGAAGAAAAACCCATTCATATGGAGTACTCCAGAGGAAAAGAAGACAAAGTTGTGTTTAAATTGAAGGCATCATCTTCTGATACGAATCGCAAAGCAGATGAAAGTAGTGACTGTGATACAACAGACGATGAGTGCGCAATTATACATGAAAACATAAAGGTAAAAGATTTTATCGCCCGTTGGCAGTTAGTAAGACAACATCATGTATTTGAAACCCCCATTTGGAATGAAATATTTGGAGAAGAAGTAAGTAAATTACATATAATTTATAGTTATTAATAAAAATCCAATCTTTACATGAAATATAAGAAAATATAATACAAGATCACGAATCTGAAGTCGGTTAGTATTGATAAACTAAACTAAAATAACCATGCAGCTAGAAATTCCTGCCAAGAAGAAAATGGTGAGATTAAAAGTTCCGCCAAAATAATTCCATTTCTACTAATGTAAATAATTGCGGGAAAAGTTTAAACTCGCCATTTTCTTCAAGCTTGCTAACTTGCTGCATAAAAACAAATATTAAAATAACTCAAATAAAGGAATAAATAAAGCAAAGAATTTAAAAATAATGTTTTACTTACTTTTTCCTCTCATTGTCAATGCAACGTGATCAAGATAGTATACCATGAAATTTAATCGAAACTCAATGTCAATGTCAGATAGGAAATTAACAAACTTTGATTTTTAATTTTTTTTAATTTTGCATTCTTATTAAACATCAGATTCGTGATCTCCATATTTCTTGAAATATTGTAAAAAAAATGTTAGGATTGAAGGAAGCTGGCTGCCCCACTTCCGATTTTTCCAGATATTTCTTATTAATTTTTTGAATTTTTAGCATAAAATTGGAAGAATAAGAAGGGATGGAGTCGAGATTGTTTGCCCAAGTTTCTTCATATCGCATTACCACTGTGTTATAAAATTTGAAAAAAGCTCAAATGCACATGGAGGAATTTGGACTATTGAAGATTTAGAGGTATATACTTACATTTAAAAATAGTTATAATCTATCAAAATGTTGAACAAAGGCTTCCGGCCTTTTCACTTTTTGCAGAGAAAAATTAAAATATTTGCGTAGTGCATTTACCTTTACTCTTATGCCTAGATAATTTATCAATAATTTAATATTAACTAATGTTAATTAAAAATTACCGTTTATATATAAAGAATTTTTTTTATTTACGTTTAATTACTTTCAGAGTACAAATGGGACATACCTCAATGCTGAACTAATGCCGAAAGGAACGAAATCAGAGTTAAAGGAAAATGATCTGATCTTGCTGGGAAAATCATCCACTCAAAAAATTGCCCCAGCGGATGAAAGATTGTATTCGTTCAAATTCGTTCGGGTAAAATATATTTTACTTTATGTTAGTTTTATTTAAACTTTGCCATTTTAAGTATACTAAATATTTACTATATATCCATTCCTATACTATCCACTATGAAATATTTTTCTGTTGTTTATACAGACCGAAAATCTTTATTATTTAAATTATTTTTAATAAGATCATTTAGTATGATTCAATTATTATAAAGTGAAAGACTCCAATCCAATGTATGTATTTATATTCAAGTTACAAATTATTAAGAAATTTACAAGATTTAAAAAATATTAATAATGTTTAGTATGTTCGATTAACGGTTTTAGTAAAATATTTTGAATATAATTGACCCAAAGTTAATTTCAATTGGTCCATTTTTTTCTTTTAGTTATGCGACAAGGAGAACAATGTTAAAAATCCGAAAGAGAATGAAAATACGACTCATAAAATGGACGAGCCGAAGCCTTCCCTTCCTGCAATGAAACCTACGCCTTTACTTCCTCCTCCACCTCCAAAACAACTCGACTGGAATAAAGGAAAGTCTCTAAAGCCATGTCCTTTATCTCGACGGCCTAATCCAAAACCTTCGAATTTAAATAATTCAGACGATACTGCATCAACATCTAACATCTTACATAATAAGAACGCTGTCAAAAAAGAAAATAAGATTCCACCAAATTGGGCATCTGATTTATCAAATCGCCAGTCCTTGGACATTGAAAGAAATTGTGAAAAAAAACCTTCCTCGGAATCAAATGATAATAACCAGCTTGGAAAAGAAAGACCCATTGATGGTGGAAAAGAATATCCATGCTCCTCGATAAAATCTAGCAATGATTTTAACAAATTAAAGTCACCTTCATGTTCACATTGTTCATCAACATCAGAAGACATAGAATTGGAACTAAACAAGATTCGTAATGAAAAACAAAAAAATATCAACGAGGAAAAAGCTAGGAGCATTGAGCCTGAAAATGATGCCAGAGAATCAGATCGGGATAGTAGGAAGATTAGAGAAAATCAAAATAAAGAAGCAGAAAAACTGAAGCTTGCAAACGAGGAAATTGAAAGGCTTAAATCTGCATTAGAGGAAAAGAACCGGGACGACGAAAGAAAGGAAAGGATAAAGGAAGATGAAAAGAAAAGGAAGCAAAAAGTAGAGCAAAAAATTAAAAAGAAAGCAGAGGAAGAGAAAAGGAAAGTTGATGAAGACAAAAAGAAAGTTAGGGAAGAGAAAAGGAAACTTGACGAAGACAAAAAGAAAATTGAAGAAGACAAAAAGAGCGTTGAAGAAGCGTTAAAGACGTTAAAGAGTGTTGAAGAAGAGAAAAAGAAAAGCAAAAATGAGAAGCAAATGGCTGCAGAAATCAAAAAGAAAGAGGAAGAGAGAAAGATGGTCGAAGATCAGAAAACAGTGCAAAACGAGCGCAAATCCAATAACAAAAGTAAAAGACGCCATAGTTCAGATAGTTCAAGGTACGATTTTTTTTATTAATTACACAATATCAGATCATACCATATTGTCTTATTGTGTTTATGGAAATGCAAAAAAATGCAAAAATTTATTTAACTCAATTTCTATAACATGATGCAATTATCTAACTAAAGTATTATACAAATCAAAAGTAGTTTCCACTATTTTCAAAACATTTTCTCCACTGAGATTCCAATCTATTAATTTCTTTCTGTCAGAATTGTGATGTGCGAGATCCTAACCAGCTGTTTACTGCAGTTTTTAAATCATCTTCGTTTTCAAATCGTTGACCCCTCAAGTATCTTTTCATGTGAGAAAATAAGTGAAAGTCAGATGAAGAAATGTCTGGAGAATAAGGCGGGTGTGGAAGAGTTTCGATTCCCAATCTGTCCAATGTGCCTTTAACAATTTGACAAGTATGAGGACGAGCATTGTCGTGAAGCAAGCGGTGATCGGATTCTGGGTGCAGAAGAGGAAAAAGCTGGTGGCGAAGAATGTGATTGTAGAGTTCTCCAGTCATTGTTTGATTGCGTGGTAAAAAGTGCATAACAATCGGACCTCTCCAGTTTCAGAAAATGCACATCATGACCTTTCTCTCGAATCTGTCCTTAACAATTTCTGGAGCCTTTTCCCCTTTCCATTTCCACTCTTGAGATTGCTTCCGATATTTAGGCTTGAAGTAAAAAAATCCAAGCCTCTTCACATGTGATTGTACTTCTTAAAAAGTCTTCACCTAATTTTCGACCTTTGTTCTTTTAAAGAGTAAACGATTTCTTGGAAATTCCATTTTCTTTAGATTTTGCGTGAATTTTAAGTAATTTAAAAAATTAATTGATTATTTTCCCTATGTTGCCAATGTAAATTTGAATTTTGCATAAGACCAATAAGATATAATTTGGTATGATCTGATATTACCTATTTATTATTTTTCATTGTTAGACTCTTGTAAAGGTACTGATATAATGAAAATATAAGTAGGTATTCATTTAATTAGCGGAAATTAAAAAAAATAACCATAATGAAACTTTTTTAATAAATATTTAGTTCTGCATCTTCGTTTCACGAGGATTCTGTGACTTCTTCAGATACAAGCATCAGTGATGGTGATGATAGCTCTGATAGAATGTCAAATTTTATTGCCAAAGATGATGAGGACGAATATGAATCAAACTTAATTGGAGAAACTAGGAGTATTTCAGCTCATCTTAGAGCACTTGAAAAGAACACGAAGGTTTCGGCTGCGGTAAGCGTTGCGAAAAGAAGGAAGAATAAAGAGAATAAAGCGGCAAAAACTAATAATATTCTCAAAATGATAGAAGAACAACATAAACTAAATCAAAGAAAAGAAACAAAGAAAAGGCCAACAATTTCCAGCAGCAGTGATAGTAGCAGTAGCGAGGATGAGCATCCTACATCTCCCAAGTAAATAATATTATTTTTTTACTTTTATTATAAGTTAAAGTGGGTTTATTCAATTTACGTTGTTGATGCAACCCTTCCGGTCCATATTCTTAAAACAGAATATGTTTTTCCATCAAATTGATAGTTTGGTGATTACGAATCGTGAAGGTTTGAGTGAAAAAATTAAAATTGAATAGAATCACCAATTTTTACCTAACCTACCTAAAACCGTTTTTTAGAAAACCGGAACAGAAAGAATAATAATAAAAAACGAGAAAGGATAAAATTGAAAAGATTTCCACTTCTAAGAATTGTGCTAGAAAAATTGAACGAATATCTCAATTACAAAATTTAAATGAGTCATAGCCATTGTGAGTCACAAGGCTATCGCAAAAGCAATAAAAACTAATTTGATTTTTAACCGAATTTAACTAACATTAGCTCATAGCTCCTCAAAAATAATTTTCCCCTTTTAATAACCTTGAGATTCGTAATCACCACCATCGATTTGGTAGAAAAACGTTTAAGAAATAGGCGTAACGCGTAAGGCGTAGCCGATTGCGCCCGTAACTGCAAGTTAATTCTGAGTTGTAACAACCGACAACAGTTGGTCCGGTTCCGGTAGCCGGTACCCTTGCTCGGTTATACGTGGCACAGAGCCCTTTACACTAATTTATTATAACTACTTGACCCGGAAGCCCAGAATTACATATTAAATACAGCATGCTGTAGCACAGGACCCTTTCAAAGGTAATTTTTCCCCTAGGAGGCTCTGACGCTATAACCTATATTTTATAATGTGTTTAAACTAATTTGAATATTCAAGATTTTTATAATCACCGTCAGATGTGTCAATTACGCATAACCGACCTAGGATAGGCTAAGGTTTCAGTTCAGTAGCGCTCTTACTAATTGTAGTCTCTAGAAGTTTTAAAAATCAATCACTTTTCTACGTTTTACAAAATTTTAACCATTCAAAATCAATTATTAATAAAACATTTCAATCATTCAAACAAATTGTCTTGCTCTTACAATAATAACTTAAGCTAGAGGGAAATGCTTTTTAAGGTATTCCACCTTGAAATTAAATCTTTTTTGTCATTTAAATAGGAGGCCCAGAATGCGTCGTGCTTCTTCATTGACCAATAAGTCATCAAATGAATCCGATGATAAGCTGGAAAAAATAAGGAAAAATCAAGAACGTTTAAACCAAAATGCTATTAAGCGAGAAGAGAGAATTAAGGCTCTTCAATTAAAATGGATAAGAGAAAATCCGAAGTTCGATGCGTCAAAACAACACAAAACACTCCCGCCACCATTTAACCGAAAACCTTTTATAAAGGTTGAAAATGTTATGCCAATTAACCGCGAAGGCAATTTGAGCATAAGTATAAGAGTAACCAAATGGTTTACCAAAAAATTTAAGAGCACGCCTGATTTCAAAGCCTTTAGAAGGAATTCAAAGGATCTTTACGAAAAGAAGAGGGAAGAGGAGGAGGAAGAGCGAGATCGGGCACATGCACGAGAGAACGAACGTGCAAGGGAGGAGGAGGAAGAGAAAAAGAAAGAATTTGCAAGAAAGGTTCGGGAAAAGTTGGAAGAGGATAAGAAAAAGAAAGAATTAGCCAGAAAAGAACGTGCAAAGGAAGAGGATAATAAAAAGAAAGAATTAGCAAAGAAAAACGAGCGTGCAAAGAAGGAAGAGGAAGAGAGGAAGAAATCTGCACGAAAACACACACAGAGAGATAAGCAGGCATCAAAGAAAACCGATGATGGCGAGAAACTTTCATCCAAAAAGAAAAAGCACGATGAAATAAATACCGACTCACAATCAGACGAATCTTTTGAAGATATCGATGAATTTGAAAAAGAACTAGAAGAACGGGATAATGAATTAACTAAACTCGCTTCTCAATCACCAAACTCATTTCGACTCAGCCCTCGAAAGGTTCCTGCAATGCCGTCGAGTTTGTCAAGCAACAGAAGACTTGACAATGTCAAAGATAAGTTGAAGGCAAAGCAGACAGATACAACTAAAGCTCAGACCAAGACAACAGAATATGTTCATCAAGAAAAAGGGCGAAGGGGACAACCAGTAAAAATTCCAGAATCTCGACCACCCGCTCCAGCTGTTCCAACAACTGCCTCAAGTGTTCAACCTCAATCAAAGTGGCAGTCTAAAAATCCAGAGATGAGAAAGAAATTAATGGAAATTAAAAAGAAAGAACTTTCGTCCAATTCTACGGCTCGTGATCAACCCGAAGCTAAGAAACCGAGGCTCGATCATATTCCAGCCCCAGTTAATAGCAAAGTAACACATCGAAGTCGAAATGACCAATTTCTTAATGATATGCTGCGGGATGCGCCTATTTCTCCAGAGGCACCTCAACAAAACATTCCTAAGAAAGTTGTAGCCCCCGAAAGAGCCGTTCGTATGAGCAAGGAGGTTGAAACACCTCCAGCACCACCAACTGCTCCAGCGGCTTCAGCTGTTCGTGAAAAACCATCAACAACTGTTGGGATAGGAATTGGACAGGCTATACTCAATAAGATGGAGAATGCTCCACGATTGTCTCAAATTACTGAAGGAGCAAAGCGAACTGCTCGCCTTCCTAGCTCAACCCCATCGGTAAATACCAAATCGATATAATAGTAATATCTAATGTCTATTAGAAAATCCAATTACCTATATTAAAATTAAAAAATATAGCATTTAAAATGAAACTCACTTAATAAATCAATTGTTTATTTTAAGGAAATTGATCGTAACGTGGCGAAAAAAAATGCACTGATGCTTAAACCTGGAGTTCAATTGGCCAAATCCGTCGAACAAACTCATGCTAAGGTTCCTTCTGATGGACAAAACACTAATTGGCAAAACACGTCTCATGCTGGAAAATACCGATTTGATGAAGCTACACCGTATCGCGACGTTTTTGCGTGGAATACCAATTGGCTTAACGTACATAATAATGATTTTCCTAATAATAATAACCATCTTAATAATAATGGAAATGGTGCTTCTGTTGTATCCAACCACTCAAGTGGAAATGGAATTAGGGATCTCATTACGACCGTTCCATATGAGGGGTTCATTCCTAATCATTGAATGTTTTTATTTGCGCGTGTGTTCATTTGCTCTTTATTATTGTCTCTCATGGGGGTTATTAATTCAAATAAATATTGAATTATATCAGTCAAGGGGCGAATTTTACATGACTTCATAGTTAGATGTGAGTTCTTTTGATTCAAAGAAAAAAATGAAATTCAAAACGTACGTTTAAAACCAGCGGATCCGTCATCCCGACGGTATCCCACGAAACCATGGGTCAATCGAAACCCGGCATCCCATCAAGTACTGGTATCTCTCTTAACCATGGGTGCAAGATATCCCTATTGTTACAATCTTTGACGGTATCCCTATAGTCCCCTTCTAATTCCCCTTCCGTCATGCTTCTACCCCCCGCGTCCCTTTAATTGCCCCTCCGTCAAAATTCTGTCCCCCCTTAAATTCCCCTTCCGCCACGCTTCTGTTCCCTTCTAATTCCCCCCTCCGTCCAAAGTTGCCCAATAATCCGTCAAATATCCGGATCGGTCATTTTTAAATAGGGGTAGCAATAATAAATTTGCACAATCAACATCTATTCTGTCTACTTTGGCGATTTTCCTTTAAAAATACTCATTAATTCGGAATCATACTCGAAAAGTGCCTTTTGGCATTACAATCAGACTCTTTACATCCTGCAAGTCTTCAGGGGCTTTTACTGGAAAATTTCGTTTCGGATTCGAAATTTTTTTTCTCACTTTTGAAAAAATTATTCAAATTTCATTCATTTATTTTTTTAAATCTCCAAGAGCAATTTCATTTAATTCATTGAATATTTTCAGTAAAATTATTTAAAATAAGCGGAATGCACTTGGAGATTTAAAAAATCAATAAAGATTAATTTAATTTTATGAAATTATTTTTTTAAAAGTGAATATTTTAATTGAATCTTCAGTGTCTTTGTGTGTGGAATGGTAGTTAAGAGGGGGAGAAGTGGTACGGATGGTGGTTTAGCGAGGGGCAGAAGTGGAATGGAGAGCAGTTTAGAGGGGATAGAATTGGAACGGAGGGCGCTTTAGCGGGGAATTGTATTGAAACGGATAGTGGGTTTGAGGGGTTAAGACGTGGAACGGAAGGTGGTTTAGAGGGCGACCGAAATGGAACGAAGGGTGGTTTAGACAGGGACCGAAGTGGAACGGAGGGGGGTTAGAGGGGGACAAAAGAGGAACGGAGGGCGGTTAGAGGGGAACAGAGGGACTTTAGAACATGTACGGACAAATTAATCGGACCGTCTCCAAGGATGCTTGATACAATGTGATATCTTACACCCACGTTTTTGTGGGATAGCGTTACTCGATGGGATACAGGCAAAGGGTGGACCAGTCGGGACGACGGATCCACTAGTCCCTCTATTATAAAAAGCGTAACCGAGTTAATTTGTCCTCACCATAACCATCCTCCCTACATTGGCCACTTTACATTAAAAATAACATTAAATTCGTCAATGAACTGAATTGGTGCCTTTGCACATAAAAACTAGAGACACTATTCGTCCTGCACTTCTTCGGGGACTCTTTCTGAAAAAATACCCTGAGGATTCGAAATTTTTTTCTTACTTTTGAGAAAATTGTTTAAATATCAATCAACTTTATTTATATTTTTAAATCACCAAGTGGAATTTTATTCATTTCAATGAATAATTTCAGTAAAAAAAGCTGCAACAATTGTCAATTCTTATCTTATCTATGGGTCATTCTGTTATCTTTGTGAAATGAGACATTGGGATTGGTCACGTGGTATTCGGCTAAAATGCATGGGATTTTCTTATAACACAAAAACGGCAGCCCGTAGGGTCCAAATGTGAATGTGATATGAAAGATA